>CAWUFW010001871.1:2380000-2539712 GCA_963921515.1 Calotriton arnoldi | reverse complement strand
CCCCAGCACGACACCCTACACTGCCCGAACACCACTGCACTGCCTTAAACCCTGAAACATCACCCCCAGCAAGACCCCTACACTGCCCGAACACCACTGCCCTAAACCCTGAAACACCACCCCCAGCAAGACCCCCTACACTGCCCGAACACCACTGCACTGCCCTAAACCCTGAAACACCAGCCCCAGCACGACCCCCTACATTGGCCGAACACCACTGCACTGCCCTAAACCCTGAAACACCACCCCCTGCATGACCCACTACACTGGCCGAACACCACTGCACTGCCCTAAACCCTGAAACACCATTCCCCCTGCACGACCCCCTACTCTGCCCGAACACTACTGCACTGGCCTAAAGGCTGAAACACCATCCCCAGCACGACCCCCTACACTGCACGAACACCCCTGCACTGCCCTAAACCCTGAAACATCACCCCCAGCAAGACCCCCTACACTGCCCGAACACCACTGCCCCTAAACCCTGAAACACCACCCCCAGCAAGACCCCCTACACTGCCCGAACACCACTGCACTGCCCTAAACCCTGAAACACCAGCCCCAGCACGACCCCCTACATTGCCCGAACACCATTGCACTGCCCTAAACCCTGAAACACCAGCCCCAGCACAACCCCCTACACTGCCCGAACACTACTGCACTGCCCTAAACCCTGAAACACCACCCCGTGCACGACCCCCTACACTGCCCGAACACCACTGCACTGCCCTAAACCCTGAAACACCACCCCCAGCACGACCACCCTACACTGCCCGAACAACACTGCACTGCCCTAAACCCTGAAACACCATTCCCCCTGCACGACCCCCTACACTGCCCGAACACTACTGCACTGCCCTAAGCCCTGATCACCATCCCCAGCACGACCCCCTACACTGCACAAACACCCCTGCACTGCCCTAAACCCTGAAACACTACCCCCAGCAAGACCCCCTACACTGCCCGAACACCACTGCACTGCCCTAAACCCTGAAACATCACCCCCAGCAAGACCCCCTACACTGCCCGAACACAACTGCCCTAAACCCTGAAACACCACCCCCAGCAAGACCCCCTACACTGCCCGAACACCACTGCACTACCCTAAACCCTACAACACTACCCCCAGCACGACCCCCTACACTACACAAGCACCACTGCACTACCCTAAACCCTAAAACACTACACCCAGAATGACCCCTACACTGCCCGAACACCACTGCACTGCCCTAAACCCTGAAACACCAGCCCCAGCACGACCCCTACATTGCCCGAACACCACTGCACTGCCCTAAACCCTGAAACACCACCCCCAGCACGACCCCTACACTGCCCGAACACCACTGCACTGCCCTAAACCCTGAAACACCACCCCCAGCACGACCCCCTACACTGCCCGAACACCACTGCTCTGCCCAAAACCCTGAAACACAAGCCCCAGCACGACCCCCTACACTGCCAGAACACCACTGCACTGCCCTAAACCCTGAAACACTAGCCCCAGCATGACCCCCTACACTGCCCGAACACCACTGCACTACCCTAAACCCATAAACACCACCCCCAGCACGACCCCCTACACTGCCTGAGCACCACTGCACTGCCCTAAACCCTGAAACACCAGCCCCAGCATGACCCCCTACACTGCCCGAACACCACTGCACTGCCCTAAACCCTGAAACACCAGCCCCAGCACGACCACCTACACTGCACGAACACCACTGCACTGCCCTAAACCCTGAAACACCAGCCCCAGCATGACCCCCTACACTGCCCGAACACCACTGCACTGCCCTAAACCGTGAAACACTAGCCCCAGCACGACTCCCTACACTGCCAGAACACCATTGCACTGCCCTAAACCCTGAAACACCACCCCGTGCACGACCCCCTACACTGCCCGAACACCACTGCACTGCCCTAAACCCTGAAACACCACCCCCAGCACGACACCCTACACTGCCCGAACACCACTGCACTGCCCTAAACCCTGAAACATCCCCCCCCACAAGACCCCCTACACTGCCCGAACACCACTGCCCTAAACCCTGAAACACCACCCCCAGCAAGACCCCTACACTGCCCGAACACCACTGCACTGCCCTAAACCCTGAAACACCAGCCCCAGCACGACCCCTACATTGCCCGAACACCACTGCACTGCCCTAAACCCTGAAACACCACCCCCTGCATGACACCCTACACTGCACGAACACCCCTGCACTGCCTTAAACCCTGAAACACTACCCCCAGCAAGACCCCCTACACTGCCCGAACACCACTGCACTGCCCTAAACCCTGAAACATCACCCCCAGCAAGACCCCCTACACTGCCCGAACACCACTGCCCTAAACCCTGAAACACCACCCCCAGCAAGACCCCCTACACTGCCCGAACACCACTGCACTGCCCTAAACCCTGAAACACCAGCCCCAGCACGACCCCTACATTGCCCGAACACCACTGCACTGCCCTAAACCCTGAAACACCACCCCTGCATGACCCACTACACTGCCCGAACACCGCTGCACTGCCCTAAACCCTGAAACACCACCCCAGCACGACCCCCTACACTGCCCAAACACCATTGCACTGCCCTAAACCCTGAAACACCACCCCCTGCACGACCCCCTACACTGCCCGAACACTACTGCACTGCCCTAAACCCTGAAACACCGCCCCCAGCATGACCCCCTACACTGCACAAACACTACTGCACTGCCCTAAACCTTGAAACACCAGCCCCAGCAAGACCCCCTACACTGCCCGAACACCACTGCACTGCCCTAAACCCTGAAACATCACCCCCAGCAAGACCCCCTACACTGCCCGAACACCACTGCCCTAAACCCTGAAACACCACCCCCAGCAAGACCCCCTACACTGCCCGAACAACACTGCAGTGCCCTAAACCCTAAAACACCACCCCCAGCACGAACCCCTACACTGCCCGAACACCACTGCTCTGCCCAAAACCCTGAAACACCAGCCCCAGCACGACCCCTACACTGACCGAACACCACTGCACTGCCCTAAACCCTGAAACACCACCCCCAGCATGACCCCCTACACTGCCCGAACACCACTGCACTGCCCTAAACCCTGAAACACCACCCCCAGTACGACCGCCTACACTGCCTGAAAACCACTGCACTGCCCTAAACCCTGAAACACCAGCCCCAGCACGACCCCCTACACTGCCCGAACACCACTGCACTGCCCTAAACCCTCAAACACCAGCCCCAGCACGACCCCCTACACTGCCTGAACACCACTGCACTACCCTAAACCCTGAAACACCAGCCCCAGCAAGACCCCTACACTGCCCGAACACCACTGCACTGCCCTAAACCCTGAAACACCAGCCCCAGCAAGACCCCCTACACTGCCCGAACACCACTGCACTGCCCTAAACCCTGAAACACCACCCCCAGCAAGACCCCCTACACTGCCCGAACACCACTGCGCTGCCCTAAACGCTGAAACATCAGCCCCAGCAAGACACCCTACACTGCGCGAACACCATTGCACTGCCCTAAACCCTGAAACACCACCCCCAGCAAGACCCCCTACACTGCCCGAACACCACTGCACTAAACCCGGAAACAGCAGCCCCAGCAAGACCACCTACACTGCCCGAACACCACTGCACTGCCCAAAACCCTGAAACACCACCCCCAGCACGACACCCTACACTGCCCGAACACCACTGCACTGCCCTAAACCCTGAAACACCACCCCCAGCACGACCCCTACACTGCCCGAACACCACTGCACTGCCCTAAACCCTGAAACACCACCCCCTGCACGACCCCCTACACTGCCCGAACACCACTGCACTGCCCTAAACCCTAAAACTCTACCCCCAGCATGACCCCCTACACTGCCCGGACACCACTGCACTGCCCTAAACCCTGACTCACCACCCCCTGCACGACCCCCTACACTGCCCGAACACCACTACACTGCCCTAAACCCAGAAACACCACCCCCAGCACGACCCCCTACACTGCCCAAACACCACTGCACTGCCCTAAACCCTGAAACACCACCCCCAGCACGACCCCTACACTGCCTGAACACCACTGCACTGCCCTAAACCCTGAAACACCAGCCCCTGCATGACCCCCTACACTGCCCGAACACCACTGCACTGCCCTAAACCCTGAAACACCACCCCCAGCACGACCCCCTACACTGCCTGAACACCACTGCCCTAAACCCTGAAACACCACCCCCAGCAAGACCCCCTACACTGCCCGAATACCACTGCACTGCCCTAAAGCCTGAAACACCACCTCCAACACAACCCCCTACACTGCCTGAACACCATTGCTCTGCCCTAAACCCTGAAACACTGCCCCCAGCAAGACCCCCTACACTGCCCGAACACCACTGCACTGCCCTAAACCCTGAAACATCACCCCCAGCAAGACCCCCTACACTGCCCGAACACCACTGCCCTAAACCCTGAAACACCACCACCAGCACGACCCCCTACACTGCTCGAACACCACTGCACTGCCCTAAACCCTGAAACACCACCCCCAGCACGACTCCCTACACTGCCCGAACACCACTGCTCTGCCCAAAACACTGAAACACCAGCCCCAGCATGACCCCCTACACTGCCCGAACACCACTGCACTGCCCTAAACCCTGAAACACCAGCCCCAGCACGAACCCCTACACTGCCCGAACTCCACTGCACTACCCTAAACCCAGAAACACCACCCCCAGCACGACCCCCTACACTGCCCGAGCACCACTGCCTGCACTGCCCTAAACCCTGAAACACCAGCCCCAGCACGACCCCCTACACTGCCTGAACACTACTGCACTGCCCTAAACCATGAAACACCATCCCCAGCACGACCCCCTACACTGCACGAACACCACTGCACTGCCCTAAACCCTGAAAAACTACCCCCAGCAAGACCCCCTACACTGCCCGAAAACCACTGCACTGCCCTAAACCCTAAAACACCAGCCCCAGCACGACCCCTACACTGTCCGAACACCACTGCACTGCCCTTAACCCTGAAACACCAGCCCCAGCACGACCCCCTACACTGCCCGAACACCACTGCACTACCCTAAACCCATAAACACCAACCCCAGCACGACCCCCTACACTGCCTGAGCACCACTGCACTGCCCTAAACCCTGAAACACCAGCCCCAGCATGACCCCTACACTGCCCGAACACCACTGCACTGCCCTAAACCCTGAAACACCAGCCCCAGCACGACCACCTACACTGCACAAACACCACTGCACTGCCCTAAACCCTGAAACACCAGCCCCAGCATGACCCCCTACACTGCCCGAACACCACTGCACTGCCCTAATCCGTGAAACACTAGCCCCAGCACGACCCCCTACACTGCCAGAACACCATTGCACTGCCCTAAACCCTGAAACACCAGCCCCAGCACAACCCCCTACACTGCCCAAACACCACTGCACTGCCCTAAACCCTGAAACACCACCCCGTGCACGACCCCTACACTGCCCGAACACCACTGCACTGCCCTAAACCCTGAAACACCACCCCCAGCACGACACCCTACACTGCCCGAACACCACTGCACTGCCTTAAACCCTGAAACATCACCCCCAGCAAGACCCCCTACACTGCCCGAACACCACTGCCCTAAACCCTGAAACACCACCCCCAGCAAGACCCCCTACACTGCCCGAACACCACTGCACTGCCCTAAACCCTGAAACACCAGCCCCAGCACGACCCCCTACATTGGCCGAACACCACTGCACTGCCCTAAACCCTGAAACACCACCCCCTGCATGACCCACTACACTGGCCGAACACCACTGCACTGCCCTAAACCCTGAAACACCATTCCCCCTGCACGACCCCCTACTCTGCCCGAACACTACTGCACTGGCCTAAACGGCTGAAACACCATCCCCAGCACGACCCCCTACACTGCACGAACACCCCTGCACTGCCCTAAACCCTGAAACATCACCCCCAGCAAGACCCCCTACACTGCCCGAACACCACTGCCCTAAACCCTGAAACACCACCCCCAGCAAGACCCCCTACACTGCCCGAACACCACTGCACTGCCCTAAACCCTGAAACACCAGCCCCAGCACGACCCCCTACATTGCCCGAACACCACTGCACTGCCCTAAACCCTGAAACACCACCCCCTGCATAACCCACTACACTGCCCGAACACCACTGCACTGCCCTAAACCCTGAAACACCACCCCCAGCACGACCCCCTACACTGCCCGAACACCATTGCACTGCCCTAAACTCTGAAACACCACCCCCAGCACGACCCCCTACACTGCCCGAACACAACTGCACTGCCCTAAACCCTGAA
This sequence comes from Calotriton arnoldi, assembly GCA_963921515.1. NCBI lineage: Eukaryota > Metazoa > Chordata > Amphibia > Caudata > Salamandridae > Calotriton > Calotriton arnoldi. Next base: position 2,533,352 of record CAWUFW010001871.1, on the reverse strand, counting down.
ACACCGCCCCCAGCATGACATCCCTACACTGCACGAACACTACTGCACTGCCCTAAACCCTGAAACACTACCCCCAGCAAGACCCCCTACACTGCCCGAACACCACTGCACTGCCCTAAACCCTGAAACATCACCCCCAGCAAGACCCCTACACTGCCCAAACACCACTGCCCTAAACCCTGAAACACCACCCCCAGCAAGACCCCCTACACTGCCCGAACAACACTGCAGTGCCCTAAACCCTAAAACACCACCCCCAGCACGACCCCCTACACTGCCTGAACACCACTGCTCTGCCCAAAACCCTGAAACACCAGCCCCAGCACGACCCCCTACACTGCCCGAACACCACTGCACTGCCCTAAACCCTGAAACACCACCCCCAGCACGACCCCCTACACTGCCCGAACACCACTGCACTGCCCTAAACCCTGAAACACCACCCCCAGCACGACCGCCTACACTGCCTGAAAACCACTGCACTGCCCTAAACCCTGAAACACCAGCCCCAGCACGACCCCCTACACTGCCCGAACACCACTGCACTGCCCTAAACCCTCAAACACCAGCCCCAGCACGACCACCTACACTGCCCGAACACCACTGCACTACCCTAAACCCTGAAACACCAGCCCCAGCAAGACCCCCTACACTGCCCGAACACCACTGCACTGCCCTAAACCCTGAAACACCACCCCCAGCAAGACCCCCTACACTGCCCGAACACCACTGCGCTGCCCTAAACGCTGAAACATCAGCCCCAGCAAAACCCCCTACACTGCGTGAACACCATTGCACTGCCCTAAACACTGAAACACCACCCCCAGCAAGACCCCCTACACTGCCCGAACACCACTGCACTAAACCCGGAAACACCAGCCCCAGCAAAGACCACCTACACTGCCCGAACACCACTGCACTGCCTAAAACCCTGAAACACCACCCCCAGCACGACACCCTACACTGCCCGAACACCACTGCACTGCCCTAAACCCTGAAACACCACCCCCAGCACGACCCCTACACTGCCCGAGCACCACTGCACTGCCCTAAACCCTGAAACACCACCCCCCTGCACGACGCCCTATACTGCCCGAACACCACTGCACTGCCCTAAACCCTAAAACTCTACCCCCAGCATGACCCCCTACACTGCCCGAACACCACTGCACTGCCCTAAACCCTGACTCACCACCCCCCTGCATGACCCCCTACACTGCCCGAACACCACTACACTGCCCTAAACCCAGAAACACCACCCCCATCACGACCCCCTACACTGCCCAAACACCACTGCACTGCCCTAAACCCTGAAACACCACCCCCAGCACGACCCCCTACACTGCCCGAACACCACTGCACTGCCCTAAACCCTGAAACACCAGCCCCTGCACTATCCCCTACACTGCCCGAACACCATTGCACTGCCCTAAACCCTGAAACACCACCCCCAGCATGACCCCCTACACTGCCTGAACACCACTGCCCTAAACCCTGAAACACCACCCCCAGCAAGATCCCCTACACTGCCCGAATACCACTGCACTGCCCTAAAGCCTGAAACACCACCTCCAACACAACCCCCTACACTGCCTGAACACCATTGCTCTGCCCTAAACCCTGAAACACTGCCCCCAGCAAGACCCCTACACTGCCCGAACACCACTGCACTGCCCTAAACCCTGAAACATCACCCCCAGCAAGACCCCCTACACTGCCCGAACACCAGTGCCCTAAACCCTGAAACACCACCCCCAGCACGACCCCCTACACTACTCGAACACCACTGCACTGCCCTAAACCCTGAAACACCACCCCCAGCACGACCCCCTACACTGCCCGAACACCACTGCTCTGCCCAAAACACTGAAACACCAGCCCCAGCATGACCCCCTACACTGCCCGAACACCACTGCACTGCCCTAAACCCTGAAACACCAGCCCCAGCACGGACCCCTACACTGCCCAAACACAACTGCACTACCCTAAACCCAGAAACACCACCCCCAGCATGACCCCCTACACTGCCCGAGCACCACTGCCTGCACTGCCCTAAACCCTGAAACACCAGCCCCAGCACGACCCCCTACACTGCCTGAACACTACTGCACTGCCGCTAAACCATGAAACACCATCCCCAGCACGACCCCCTACACTGCACGAACACCACTGCACTGCCCTAAACCCTGAAAAACTACCCCCAGCAAGACCCCCTACACTGCCCGAACACCACTGCACTGCCCTAAACCCTGAAACATCACCCCCAGCAAGACCCCTACACTGCCCGAACACCACTGCCCTAAACCCTGAAACACCACCCCCAGCAAGACCCCCTACACTGCCCGAACACCACTGCACTGCCCTAAACCCTGAAACACCAGCCCCAGCACGACCCCCTACACTGCCCGAACACCAGTGCACTGCCCTAAACCCTGAAACACCACCCCGTGCATGACCCCCTACACTGCCCGAACACCACTGCACTGCCCTAAACCCTGAAACACAACCCCCAGCACGACCCCCTACACTACCCGAACACCACTGCACTACCCTAAACCCTAAAATACTCCCCCAGCACGACCCCCTACACTACCCGAACACAACTGCACTGCCCTAAACCCTCAAACACTCCCCCAGCACGACCCCCTACACTACCCGAACACCACTGCACTGCCCTAAACCCTAAAACACTCCCCCAGCACGACCCCCTACACTGCCCGAACACCACTGCACTGCCCTAAACCCTAAAACACTCCCCCAGCATGACCCCCTACACTACCCAAACACCACTGCACTGCCCTAAACCCTAAAACACTCCCCCAGCATGACCCCCTGCACGACCCAAACACCACTGCACTGCCCCAAACCCTGAAACACCACCCCCAGCAAGACCCCCTACACTGCCCGAACACCACTGCACTGCCCTAAACCCTGAAACACCACCCCCAGCACGACCCCTACACTGCCCGAACACCACTGCACTACCCTAAACCCTAAAACACGACCTCCTACACTACACAAAGACCACTGCACTACCCTAAACCCTAAAACACTACCCCCAGCACGACCCCCTACACTACACAAACACCACTGCACTACCCTAAACCCTAAAACACTACCCCTACACTACACAAACACCACTGCACTACCCTAAACCCTAAAACAATACCCCCAGCACGAACACCTACACTACCCAAACACCACTGCACTACCCTAAACCCTAAAACACTACCCCCAGCAGTACCCCCTACACTACCCAAGCACCATTGCACTACCCTAAACCCTAAAACACTACCCCCAGCAGTACCCCCTACACTACCCAAACACCACTGCACTACCCTAAACCCTAAACCACTACCCCCAGCACGACCCCTACACTACCCAAACACCACTGCACTACCCTAAACCCTAAAACACTACCCCCAGCACAACCCCCTACACTACCCAAACACCACTGTAATACCCTAAACCCTAAAACACTCCCCCAGCACGACTCCCTACACTATCCAAACACCACTGCACTACCCTAAACCCTAAATCTACCCCCAGCATGACCCCCTACACTACACAAACACCACTGCACTACCCTAAACCCTAAAACACTACCCCCAGCACGACCCCCTTCACTACCTAAACACAACTACACAATTTGTTACAGGCGTTGCAACGCAGGCCTGTGGTGCTTACTGGAAGTACTTGGTGGGCTAGTTGGGCCCCAGGGACCCTCAGGATTCAAGGTGACCTAATCCCCCAACTTAAAACGCGCCACGGGGCGCGTTTGCACAGTGGTGAAGGGAGGGGGGGGCGGGGCCTCAGGTGACATGTGCGCAAACACGCCCCCTTGAATCCTGAGGGACCCTGGGGGCCAACTAGCCCACCAGGTACCTTCAGTAAGCACAACAGAGTTGCGTTGCAGAGAGGTGAAAAAGGTGCGTGGCCTCGGAACGCCTCTCTGCAACTCAGCTCTGTGGTCCTAACTGTAGGTACCTGGGGGGCTAGTTGGGCCCCAGGGACCCTCAGGATTCAAGGGGACTTAATCCCGCAACTTAAAACACGCCACGGGGCGCGTTTGCACACGCGTTTTAAGAGGTAGTTTTAATCCCCCTGCCCTATTATGTACTAGGGACTTACAGAGGAGGTCATGCTAATCACAGGGGTACCCCAACGCATAGTGTTCCCTAGTGTATGTAGGTGTTTTCACTGTATTCTAAGTGTCTTTTAGCATAGCACTGACTCTGGTTAGTCAGAGTCAGTTACCACCAGTACCCGTCTGAAAAAGTTGTGGGCACAGGATGATTTTGCAACATGGCCTCTTTCTGCTCCTCTGTTGGTTCTTTCTGCACATCTTTTGCTTCTTCCTGCACTTTTCTTCGTCTTTGTGGACTTCTGTTGCTTCTTTCTGCATTTCTTTTGCTTCTTTCTGCGCGTTTTTTCTTCTTTCTTCACATGTCCTACCTCTGTAGGCATAGTTAGAAACTAGCATTTAAAAAACCTTTGAAATTCACTTAAAAAATCATAGGTTTCAGGCACGTTATAGTTAGAAATTAGCATTTAAAAAACCTTTGAAATTCACTGAAAAAACCATAGGTTTCAGACACGTTATAGTTAGAAATTAGCATTTAAAAAACCTTTGAAATTCACTGAAAAAACCATAGGTTTTAGGGACAGTTATAGTTAGTTGGACATTTCACTCGTACAAAACCATAGAAATTCCCCCGTTATAGTTAGTTCAGCTAACTATAACTCGCGCCCCCGCAATGCACTGCTGATGACGTCACATATTACATCACTCATGACATGGTCAGTGACATCACTGATGACATCACTGATGACATCTCAAATGACATCACTGATGACATCATCCAGGTGATAATTTCATGCATCTTCTCACACCCTAATATAGCTTTTGATACACCCACTCTAAATTACAGACTGCCATTCTCAAAACCATACACACTCACTGATTCTTAGGTCTACACACACACATCTACTCACTCATCCGTACAGTCACTCATACTTACAGTCACTCAGTACAGGACTATCATATGCACTCATACACCTATATAAACACTCACACACCGCCACTCATCCATAGAGATACTCACACACCTAGTCAGTCATGCAAAAAATTAATCACACACCCATTTACTCACCTATACAGTTATACACACACCAGCTCACTTACTCATACAAATACTAGCACATTCTTACGCTCTTATACAATAACTGATACAAGCACACACGCATCCATACAGCCACTCTCACAATCACACACTCTCACTTATAGCCATTTAAATACTCTAACACACATATATACTGCCTTTTACATATGTAGTTACTCGCACATGTACCACTGAGATATACATTCACTCACTAACACACCCATACACACACTCACCCACCCAAGCAGTCCATCACAGATGCACTCTTGAAATCATGCACCCAGTGAATCACCCACTCACACATCTATGTACAGAGTCACACACACCCCACCCACACAAACACTCAGGCAGCCATACAGATACTCAGAGAACCAATCAATAACCCATATAGACACTCATGTAGCTATTCGCAAATCCATGCATCCACTTACACACCAACAAACAGACGGATACAGACATTCACACAGTTTAGTCACTAACCCATGCATTCAGTAAGATACGTTTAATCACTCACTTGTAGAGTCAGTCACGCACGTACTAAATCATCCATTCAGACACTTAAACACCCACTCATTCTTCAATACGCCTTTCCCTATATATATTAAACATATTTAAACTTTACAGAAACACACAGTCACTGGATGATGTCATCAGTGATTTCATTTGAGATGTCATCAGTGATGTCACTGACCATGTCATGAGTGATGTAATATGTGACGTCATCAGCAGTGCATTGCGGGGCGCGAGTTATAGATAGCTGAACTAACTATAACGGGGGAATTTCTATGGTTTTGTACGAGTGAAATGTCCAACTAACTATAACTGTCCCTAAAACCTATGGTTTTTTCAGTGAATATATATATATATATATATATATATATATATATATATATATATATATATATATATATATATTATCTACTGGCGGTCGCCAGTAGATAGTTATAGTTAGGACCTATTTTCCATAGGATATCCGCGACATTCTATTTGAAATAACTCTTGCGTCGGTTGACGAATCTTCACGAAATCTTCAAACTTTATGGCCCGCTCCGGTCCGCTCCTACCCTGAAAGTCTCGGGGTGATTCGTCAAGCGGGGGCCGAGAAAAAAGGGGGGTCCCAAAACATGTTTTCCCCATTCATTTTCCCATAGGAAACTTTAGACACGGCTACAGCCCGAACTGCTGAACGGAATTACACCAAATTTGGCAAAGAGGTAGTTCTTGGTTCAGAAAGAACCCTTTTGTTAAATGGTGTAAATCCGTTCAGTAGTTGCTGAGAAAATCAAAAGTAAAAACACATATATATCTGGGCGGAGCCTAACCACACATGTCATCGTGAGATCTGATTGGCTGTCAGCACTTCATCCTGGAATTGCTGGCAGCCATCTTGGGACCAATATAAACGACAGTACCCCATTGAAATGCATTGTAGTGAATCGAAGATTTTGAGGGTTACCAAAAGGAGAACTATAAAGGGTGATAACAGACTTTAGTTACATTAGAATTCATTTGTTGATGGTACCATACTAATTTCAGGAATTGTGGTGTGTTCTAAGGTGATTTTACCCTGTGAAAAACCTTCTGCTGGGATATCATGAATCATGTTTGAGAGAAAACTATTTTCACATGCTTGTCCCATACAGTTTTGGAAGGTGCTCCAGAAGCTAAAATGAGAGCATATTTTCTGTAAATTCACATTCTCTTTCTCAGTCATGTGAGAATGAAGTCTGACATTCTCAGTAAAACATGTACATCCAACAAGGGCAGAGACTGTCAGTTGATTCCTTTGTGTTCTACTGCAGCTTCCCAGAGTGTTCTAAAGACCAACTAGAGTGCTAACAGCCTTACTTATGACAAAAGTATGGCACACCTGAAGCCATCTTGATTGGAATAAACTGGTAACACTTAAAACATTTAATTTAAAAAGGAACAAAATGATGGGGTTCATTTTGTCATAGAAATTATGGTTAGTGCTGTAGAAAGAAAAATTAGGACATGTTTCAAGTGTGATCTCAAATATCTTCCTGTTATATTTCAACAGGAGCAGCCTGTCAGTTGATGCCTTTGTGTTCTACTGCAGCTTCCCAGAGTGTTCTAAAGAACAACTAGAGCGCTAACAGTCTTACTTATGACAAAAGTATGGCACACCTGAAGCCATCTTGATTGGAATAAACTGGTAACACTTAAAACATTTAATTTAAAAAGGAACAAAATGAGGGGTTCATTTTGCCATAGAAATTATGGTTAGTGCTGTAGAAAGAAAAATTAGGACATGTTTTAAGTGAGATCTCAAATATCTTCCTGTTATATTTCAACAGGAGCAGCCTGTCAGTTGATGCCTTTGTGTTCTACTGCAGCTTCCCAGAGTGTTCTAAAGAACAACTAGAGTGCTAACAGCCTTACTTATGACAAAAGTATGGCACACCTGAAGCCATCTTGATTGGAATAAACTGGTAACACTTAAAACATTTAATTTAAAAAGGAACAAAATGAGGGGGTTCATTTTGCCATAGAAATTATGGTTAGTGCTGCAAAAAGAAAATGTAGGGCATGTTTTAAGTGAGATCTCAAATCCTCTTCTATTTCATTAGAAAATTCTGACATGCAGACTGAAACAATCACTTTCAATACCAGCAGTACACTTCCAGTTAACTCCTTGGTGAGCAGTAGCTTTACTACAGTGATCTAATGAACAACTAGAGTGCTAACATTCTGAATTTATGGCAAATGTGTGACACATCTGAATGCCTTCTTGATGGAATCAAAGTAAAAAACTGAAAGCATTTCCTACTGAGGAGACTGCAGTAAATGAGGAAATTAGGAAACTTCATAACAAAGAAGTCTTCCAAGATGGCCACCAGTGAAAAAAGAGCCCAAATGTAGCACAAATATTACCCAGATGTAGCCCACATATAGCCCAATGACAAAAGTGTACAAAACACTTTTTATTTTTAGTTTTTTGCAGTTTTATGTAGTGCAGACTGGTCAGGTATTGGAGCGTTGCATCTTAAAACATGACCCCCTACACTACAAAAACACCACTGCACTACCCTAAACCCTAAAACACTACCCCCAGCACGACCCCTACACTACACAAGCACCACTGCACTATCCTAAACCCTAAAACACTACCCCCAGCATGACCCCCTACACTACACAAACACCACTGCACTACCCTAAACCCTAAAACACTACCCCAACACCACTGCACTAACCTAAATCCAAAAACACTACCCCCAGCACGACCCCCTACACTACCCAAACACCACTGCACTACCCTAAAATATGACCCCTACACTACACAAACACCACTGCACTACCCTAAACCCTAAAACACTACCCCCAGCACAACCCCTACACTACACAAGCACCACTGCACTACCCTAAACCCTAAAACACTACCCCCAGCACGACCCCCTACACTACACAAACACCACTGCACTACCTTAAACCCTAAAACACTAGCCCCAGCACGACCCCCTACACTACCCAAACACCACTGCACTAACCTAAATCCTAAAACACTACCCCCAGCACGACCCCTACACTACCCAAACACCACTGCACTACCCTAAAACATGACCCCCTACACTACACAAACACCACTGCACTACCCTAAACCCTAAAACACTACCCCCAGCATGACCCCCTACACTACAAAAGCACCACTGCACTACCCTAAACCCTAAAACACTACCCCCAGCACGACCCCCTACACTGCCCGAACACCACTCCACTGCCCTAAACCCTGAAACACCAGCCCCTGCACGACCCCATACACTGCCCGAACTCCACTGCACTGCCCTAAACCCTGAAACACCAACCCTAGCATGACCCCCTACACTGCCCGAACACCACTGCACTGCCCTAAACCCTGAAACACCACCCCCTGCACGACCCTCTACACTGCCCGAACACCACTGCACTGCCCTAAACCCTGAAACACCACCCCCAGCACGCCCCCTACACTGCCTGAACACCACTGCACTGCCCTAAACCCTGAAACACCACCCCCTGCACCGCCCCTACACTGCCCGAACACCACTGCACTGCCCTAAACCCTGAAACACCACCCCCAGCACGACCCCTTTACTGCTCGAACACCACTGCACTGCCCTAAACTGTGAAACACCACCTCCAGCAAAACCCCCTACACTGCCTGAACACCTTTGCTCTGCCCTAAATCCTGAAACACTAGCCCCAGTTTGACCCCCTACACTGCCCGAACACCACTGCACTGCCCTAAACCCTGAAACACCACCCCCAGCACCACCCCTACACTGCCCGAACACCACTGCACTGCCCTAAACCCTGAAACACCAGCCCCAGCATGACCCCCTACACTGCCCGAACACCACTGCACTGCCCTAAACCCTGAAACACCAGCCCCAGCACAACCCCCTACACTGCCCGAACACCACTGCATTGCCCTAAACCCTGAAACACCAGCCCCAGCACGACCCCTACACTGCCCGAACACCACTGTACTGCCCTAAACCCTGAAACACCAGCCCCAGCACGACCCCCTACACTGCCCGAACACCACTGCACTACCCTAAACCCTGAAACACCACCCCCTGCACTGCCCCTACACTGCCCAAACACCACTGCAATGCCCTAAACCCTGAAACACCACCCCCAGCACGACCCCTTTACTGCTCGAACACCACTGCACTGCCCCAAACCCTGAAACACCACCCCCAGCACGACCCCTACACTGCCCGAACACCACTGCCCTAAACCCTGAAACACCACCCCCTGCACGACCCCCTACACTGCCTGAACACCACTGCACTGCCCTAAACCCTGAAACACCACCCCCTACACTGCCCAAACACCACTGCACTGCCCTAAACTCTGAAACACCACCCCCAGCACGACCCCCTACACTGCCCGAACACCACTGCACTGCCCTAAACCCTAAAACACCACCCCCAGCATTACCCCCTTCACTGCCCAAACACCACTGCACTGCCCTAAACCCTAGAACACTACCCCCAGCACGACCCCTAAACTACCCGAACACCACTGCACTAGCCTAAACCCTAAAATACTACCCCCAGCACAACCCCTACACTACCCGAACACGACTGCACTGCCCTAAACCCTCAAACACCCCCCCAGCACGACCCCCTACACTACCCGAACACCACTGCTCTGCCCTAAACCCTAAAACACTCCCCCAGCACGACCCCTACACTACCCGAACACCACTGCACTGCCCTAAACCCTAAAACACTCCCCCAGCACGACCCCCTACACTACCCAAACACCACTGCACTGCCCTAAACCCTAAAACACTACCCCCGCATGACCCCCTACACTACCCAAACACCAATGCACTACCCTAATCCCTAAAACACTACCCCCACATGACCCCCTACACTACCCTAAACCCTAAAACACTACCCCGCACGACTCCCTACACTACCCAAACACCACTGCACTACCCTAAACCCTAAAACACGACCTCCTACACTACACAAACACCACTGCACTACCCTAAACCCTAAAACACTACCCCCTACACTACACAAACACCACTGCACTACCCTAAAAAACTACCCCCAGCACGAACCACTACACTACCCAAACACCACTGCACTACCCTAAACCCTAAAAAACTACCCCCAGCAGTACCCCTACACTACCCAAATACCACTGCACTACCCTAAACCCTAAAACACTACCACCAACAGTACCCCCTACACTACCCAAACACCACTGCACAACCCTAAATTACTACCCCCAGCACGACCCCCTACACTACCCAAACACCACTGCACTATCCTAAACCCTAAAACACTACCCCCAGCACGACCCCTACACTACCCAAACACCACTGCACTACCCTAAACCCTAAAACACTACCCCCAGCACGACTCCCTACACTACCCAAACACCACTGCACTACCCTAAACCCTAAATCTACCCCCAGCATGACCCCCTACACTACACAAACACCACTGCACTACCCTAAACCCTAAAACACTACCCCCAGCACGACCCTCTTCACTACCTAAACACAACTGCACAATTTGTTACAGGCGTTGCAACGCAGGCCTGTGGTGCTTACTGGAAGTACCTAGTGGGCTAGTTGGGCCCCAGGGACCCTCAGGATTCAAGGTGACCTAATCCCCAAACTTAAAACGCACCACGGGGCGCGTTTGCACAGTGGTGAAGGGAGTGGGCGGGGCCTCAGGTGACATGTGCGCAAACACGCCCTGTGGTGCGTTTTAAGTTGGGGAATTAATTCCCTTTGAATCCTGAGGGACCCTGGGGGCCAACTAGCCCACCAGGTACCTTCAGTAAGCACAACAGAGTTGCGTTGCAGAGAGGTGAAAAAGGTGCGTGACCTCGGAACGCCTCTCTGCAACTCAGCTCTGTGGTCCTAACGGTAGGTACCTGGGGGGCTAGTTGGGCCCCAGGGACCCTCAGAATTCAAGGGGACTTAATCCCGCAACTTAAAACGTGCCACGGGGTGCGTTTGCACACATGTCACCTCAGGCCCCCCCCTCCCTTCACCACTGTGCAAACGCGCCCTGTAGCGCGTTTTAAGAGGTAGTTTTAATCCCCCTGCCCTATTATGTACTAGGGACTTGCAGAGGAGGTCATGCTAATCACAGGGGTACCCCAGCACATAGTGTTTCCTAGTGTATGTAGGTGTTTTCACTGTATTCTAAGTGTCTTTTAGCATAGCACTGGCTCTGGTTAGTCAGAGTCAGTTACCACCAGTACCCGTCTGAAAAGTTGTGGGCACAGGATGATTTTGCAACAAGGCCTCTTTCTGCTCCTCTGTTGGTTCTTTCTGCACATCTTTTGCTTCTTTCTGTGCGTTTTTTCTTCTTTCTTCACATGTCCTACCTCTGTAGGCATAGTTAGAAACTAGCATTTAAAAAAACCTTTGAAATTCACTTAAAAAATCATAGGTTTCAGGCACGTTATAGTTAGAAATTAGCATTTAAAAAACCTTTGAAATTCACTGAAAAAACCATAGGTTTCAGACACGTTATAGTTAGAAATTAGCATTTAAAAAACCTTTGAAATTCACTGAAAAAACCATAGGTTTTAGGGACAGTTATAGTTAGTTGGACATTTCACTCGTACAAAACCATAGAAATTCCCCCGTTATAGTTAGTTCAGCTAACTATAACTCGCGCCCGCAATGCACTGCTGATGACGTCACATATTACATCACTCATGACATGGTCAGTGACATCACTGATGACATCACTGATGACATCTCAAATGACATCACTGATGACATCATCCATGTGATAATTTCATGCATCTTCTCACACCCTAATATAACTTTTGATACACCCACTCTAAATTACAGACTGCCATTCTCAAAACCATAGACACTCCAACACCAAAAACTACATACCCACTCACTGATTCTTAGGTCTACACACACATCCACTCACTCACCCGTACAGTCACTCATACTTAGTCACTCAGTACAGGACTATCATATGCACTCATACACCTATATAAACACTCACACACCGCCACTCATCCATAGAGGTACTCACACACCTAGTCAGTCATGCAAAAAACTTAATCACACACCCATTTACTCACTTATACAGTTATACACACACCAGCTCACTTACTCATACAAATACTAGCACATTCTTACGCTCTTATACAATCACTGATACAAGTACACACTCATCCATACAGCCACTCTCACAATCACACACTCTCACTTATAGCCATTTATATACTCCAACACACATATATACTGCCTTTCACATATGTAGTTACTCACACATGTACCACTGAGATATACATTCAATCACTAACACACCCATACACACACTCACCCACCTATACAGTCCATCACAGATGCACTCTTGAAACCATGCACCCAGTGAATCACCAACTCACACATCTATGCACAGAGTCACACACACCCCACCCACACAAACACTCAGGCACCCATACAGATACTCAGACAATCAATCAATAACCCATGTAGACACTCATGTAGCTATTCAGAAAGCCATGCAGCCGCTTACAAACCAACAGACAGACGGATACAGACATTCACACAGTTTAGTCACTAGCCCATGCATTCAGTAAGATACATTTAATCACTCACTTGTAGAGTCAGTCACTCACGTACTAAATCATCCATTCAGACACTTATACACCCACTCATTCTTCAATACGCCTTTCCCTATATATATTAAACATATTTAAACTTTACAGAAACACACAGTCACTGGATGATGTCATCAGTGATGTCATCAGTGATGTCATTTGAGATGTCATCAGTGATGTCATCAGTGATGTCACTGACCATGTCATGAGTGATGTAATATGTGACGTCATCAGCAGTGCATTGCGGGGCGTGAGTTATAGTTAGCTGAACTAACTATAACGGGGGAATTTCTATGGTTTTGTACGAGTGAAATGTCCAACTAACTATAACTGTCCCTAAAACCTATGGTTTTTTCAGTGAATTTCAAAGGTTTTTTAAATGCTAATTTCTAACTATAACGTGTCTGAAACCTATGGTTTTTTCAGTGAATATATATATATATATATATATATATATATATATATATATATATATATATATATATTCATATATATATATATTTCACTCTATAAAACCATAGAAATTCAGCAGTTATAGTTATCTGAGCTAACTATAACCTAATCCCCCCACAATGCACTGCTTATTACCTCACATATTACATCACTCATGACATGGTTAGTGACATCACTGATGACATCTCAAATTACATCACTGATTACATCATCCAGTGATTGTGAATGTTTTCTAAAGGTTTATGAGTGTTAAACATATATTCTAAGGTACCACAAAAGTTAAATTAGTATACTTTCTGTACTACTAATGAGTGACTCAATTTTTTAACATAGACAATGTGAGCGACTGTGTGTATCCATGTGTGAGTGTGTGTATCCGTGTGTGAGTGGCTCTATGGGTGTATATGCAGGTGTGTGGGAAGCTGTGTGAGTGACGTAGTGGCTATGTGGGTGGCTGTACTGGTGAGTGACTGGGTATGCCAGTGGCTGTATGGGTGAGTGAGTGGCTGTGTGAGTGGCTTTATGGGTGGGTGAGTGGGTGTGTGAGTGATTGTATGGGTGAGTGAGTGGGTGCCTGAATGGCTGTATGAGGGAGTGACTGGGTGTGTAAGTGGCTGTATGGGTAAGTGAGTGGCTGTTGGAGTGGGTGTTTGGTTAAGTGAGTTGGCGAGTCAGTGGCTGTATTGGAGAGTGAGTGTCTGTGTGAATGGCTGTATGGGTGGGAGGAGCGGATGTGTGAGTGCTTGTATGGATGTGTGATGTGTGAATGGGTATGTACATGGTTGTGTGGGTGCTTGTATGGGTGAGTGAGTGGCTGTGTTGAGAGGCTGTATGGGTGAGTGAGTGGGTATGTGAGTGACTGTAGGTAAATAGGTGGGGGTGTGAGTAGCTGTATAGGTGAGTGTATGGCCATGTGACTGGCTGTATGGGTGAGTGATTGGTTGTACGAGTGGCTGTAAGGGTAAGTGAATGTTTGTGTGAGTGGCTGTATGAGTGAGTGAGTGGGTGTGTGAGTGCCTCTATGGAGGTGTGAGTGGGTTTGTGAGAACTGGTATGGATCTGTGAATTGGTATGTGAGTGGTTTTGTGGGTGTGTGAGTGGGCGTACTAGAGGATGTTTGGGGATGTGAGTGGGTGTGTGAGTGGTTCTGTGGATGATATCATCAGTGATGTCATTTGAGATGTCATCAGTGATGTCACTGACCATGTCATGAGTGATGTAATATGTGAGGTCATAAGCAGTGCATTGCAGAGGCGTAAGTTAAAATTAGCTCAGGTAACTATAACTGCTGAATTTCTATGGTTTTGTACGAGTGAAATCTGAGCCTAACTATAACGTCCCTGTAACCTTTGTTTTTTTCAGTGAATTTCTAAGGTTTTTAAAAATTCTATTTCCTAACTATAACATCCCTGTAAACTTTGTTTTTTTAGTGAATTTCTAAGGTTTTTCAAATTCTATTTCCTACCTATAACGTCCCTGTAACCTTTGTTTTTTTCAGTGAAGTTATATGGCTTTTTAACTGCTAGTCGCGTTTGCAGAGTGGTGGAGAAAGGGAGCGGGCCTCCAACCAGATCTCAGGAATCCAGCTGTGCCTGACTTACTGGAGGTAACAGGAGGGCTTCTTGGCCCCCAAGGACCCTCAGCATCCAAGAGGAATTGATTCTCCAACCAGTAGTGTGCCAGGGGGTGCATTTGCAGAGTGGTAGAGAAAGGGGGCGGGGCCTCTGACCAGCTCTCAACAATCACGCTGTGTGGGACTTACTGGAGGTGACAGGAGGGGTTCTTGGCCCCCAGTGAACCTTAGCATCCAAGGGGCTTCATCCCCCAACCAGGAGTGCGCGAGGAGGCGCATTTGCAGAGTGGTGTAGAAAGGGGGTGGGTCCTCTGACCAGCTCACAGCAATCCCGCTGTGTGGGATTTAATAGAGGTAAGAGGATGGGTTCTTGGCTCCCAAGGACCCTCAGCATCCAAGGGGACTTCATTCCCCAACCAGTAGTGTGCCAGGAGGTTCATTTGCGGAGTGGTGGTGAAAGGGGGCGTGGCCTCTAAAGACCTCTCAGCAATCCCGCTCTGTGGGACTTACTGGAGGTAATAGGAGGGCTTGCTGGCCCCCAAGAAACTTCAGCAGGCAAGGAGACTTCATCCCCAACCGGTAGTGCGCCAGGAGGCGTGTTTGCAGAGTGGTGGAGAAAGGGGGCATGGCCTCCGACGACCTCTCAGTAATCCTGCTGTTTGGGACTTACTGGAGGTAACAGGAGGGCTTGTTGGGCCCCAAGAGCCCTCAGCATCCAAGGGATTCTTCATCCCCCAACCAGGAGTGCACCAGGAGGCACTTTTGCAGAGTGGTGGAGATAGGAGGTGGGGCCTCCGATGGCATCTCAGCAGTTCCCCTGTGTGGGACTTCCTAAGGTACCAGGAGAGGTTGTTGCCCCCAAGGACCCTCAGGAGCCAAGGGGACTTCATCCCCCAACTCATAGTGCGCCAGGAGGCACGTATGCAGAGTGGTAGCGAAAGGGGGTGAGGCCTCCAGTGACTTGCTGGATGTGTTTTTTCCCCCATATTTATTGGTTTTTATTTTGACTCCTGGAGGCCCCAAACCCCGGGGCCAGACCTTTTTGAAATGGGGAAGCTCAACACCGATTTTGGCCCCAGAGACCCCACCCCCAGGGCCTGGCCTTTTCTTTTTACTATTTTTAAAGGGGAGGGGGGGCTCACGTTTTTTGTGGGACTCAGCTCAAGCCAAGATGGCTGCCAACACTTCCTGCTTGAAGTGTTGACAGCCAATCAGATTTCATCATGGGGACTGTGGGATCCGCGGGTAATCTGCGTCCCCAGATATACAAATTTGGTTTCTAGTTGATATCTCCCAAACTACTGAACAGATTTACACCAAATCACAAAAAGCACGATCTGCGTACCAAGATCTAGCTTCCTGCCAAATTTGGTCTAATTCCGTCTAGCGGTTCGGGCTGGAGTCGTGTCTAAAGGTCCTATGGGAATTAACATGGGGAAAACGTGTTTTGGGATCCCCCTTTTTCTCGGCCCCCGCTACACGAAACACCCCAAAACTTTCCAGACCCCATGTGAATTACTGGGAAAACTTCATAAATATTTATTAACCGGCGCTAAAGAAATAGGCAGCTGAAAATCACCATTTTAATAGAAACTAGGTCCTAACTATAACTGCCTACTGGCAACCGCCAGTAGGATATATATATATAGATATATATATATATATATATATATAAAACAAAAGGTTACCCTTCATTGAAGATGCACTCTCAAGGCAGACGAACTCTCCGGAAACTTTTATTGTGGGCAAACAGCATCTCGCATTTGAAATAACTTTCCTCGCCTTACGCGTTTCGAGCCCCACGGCTCTTGGTCACAGGCATCTACACATGGCTCTGGCAACACGTCAGGACATCACTCTTGACTGCATGCTGATTAGATAATTGCCCTCTGGTGGGCCTCTTCAGTGTTTCATTCTCCCAAGGCATGCTGGAGTACGTAGTCCCTTTTTATCCATTTTTCACTCCAGTGGGTTGTGTGCCAAAACCATTACAGTATTTAGTCATTTAAAGCCCTCCAGTGGGCCTCTCAAATGAAAGGTGCTGTTTAATTATTCATTGTTCTGCCGTACCGTAACAAAGCTTTAAGAAATTCAAGGCCTCCGGTCCCACATTATTCTCTGGTGGTGGTGCTGTCTTCACGGCTGGGTTGCCGTAATACATGAAACAAAAGGTTACCCTTCATTGAAGACGCACTCTCAAGGCAGACGAACTCTCCGGAAACTTTTATTGTGGGCAAACAGCATCTCGCATTTGAAATAACTTTCCTCACCTTACGCGTTTCGAGCCCCACGGCTCTTGGTCACAGGCATCTACACATGGCTGAAGACAGTGCGTCTTCAATGAAGGGTAACCTTTTGTTTCATATCTATATATATATGTATATATATATATATATATATATATATATATATATATATATATATATATATATATATATATATATATATATATATATATATATATATATAATATATATATCAGGAAACGCCAGCGCTGCAAAATGAAATAAAATTCCTTTTAATTTACCGTAATGTGTGCGGCTCATCCCTTTCTCTAGTAGAGAGGTTCTTCGAGATATATATATATATATATATATATATATATATATATATATATATATATATATTGACATTGACAAAGGCCAGGAGGCCGAAACATGTTTGTCAGCATTACCGTTGCTATTAACTAATGAATTAAATCAAATAAAGATATTTTTATTACCATGCCCGGGAGTGTGCGACGTTTCTCTGCGGAGGTTGGAAATGCACATGCGAGTCCGCCCTTGTGAGATGCGGCACCCGTTGCGTTGAGAGCGGCGGCTCTGACGAACAAATAAATGCATATATATATATTTTCACTAGAAGTATCTTTGCACTATTTTTGCACTTTGCACTTTGATATTGGGAATGTCAGCATTTTGCACTTCAGAACGGCCAAATGTTTTATTAATTATGCACTTAGTCGAAATGGAAAACTTTGTGTGTATTTTTTATTGTTAACTATAAGAAGTATTTGTACCTTTCATTTTTGCACATATTTATATTAGTACCAGCTGGTTTTAGAATTTTTTTGTTTTTAAATTCAGTGGTAACATCTATATGTATTTGACTTTTACTTAATTTATTACTGCATTTGTGCATTTTATATCTTAAGTCTTATAGGCTGGTTGATTTCAGATTCAACACCCATGACTACATTTTTTATGTCATGGTAATATTGCCAATTTCTTGAAAATACATTTGTTCCTAATTTACCTGGTTTAAGTAGTTGATTACGATCTTTAAATGTTGGCCAAAGTGAATATCTTTATAAGTGCATTCTTTGTTTATGGCCATTACCATACAGAGTATTTTTACTGTGTCTATGGTGTCAGCTGACAGTCTATCACGGGGTACACTGGAATCCAATAAATTTGTTTCACTTACCCGTCATGCGCTCATGTGATCAAGGCCACTGCGTTGGCCGAAACGCGTAATGACCGCTTTGCACCGCTAATATTTGAAAAATAAAAAACGAAATCTTGACAAGCAGAATCAGCGTATTGGAGTGTCCGTTTCTCGTTGTGGTGCGTGCATGCATCTATGAGCGTTAATTGATATATATATATATATCCAAAGTGAAATGCTCCAACTGAAGGGAGCCCCCATCCCTGCAGGGTGGCTTCGCTGAAAACGGGCATGGAGCATCCTGTATTATGGCACATCCACAAAAAAGAAAAGCAAAGCACAACTCGGTGACACACTGGCTTTTAATGTGATTCAGGCAGGCAGAACATCAACCCTAACCCGTTTTGGCCGTTGGATGTGGCCTTGTCCACAGGTGAGGCAAATCACAATGGATGAAATCGCACATCTTATATCACAATGGTCACGTGACACTGTGCAATACTACTGTTCCCAAAATGCACCTGTATTGTTATTGCGGACTGCGGTCGATGTACAATTTTCTTGAATAGCATTCTTGTACCACAGTCCACAGCCGATACATATCCCAGTGTTCCGACTGTGATGTTGTTAAAATCATGCTCATTGGCGTCTTATCTCACAGTCAAATCCAAGTGCACTGTAATGTTCAAGCTGTCAGGTGTTACTAAATACAGAGGTTACCTTCCTTGTGTTAGATCTTCAAAATGTGCTGCCAAAATTATTAGCTTTTAGCATTTTCAGTTCGGCGGCGGGTTGAAAGATACCGCGTCGTTCGAAATGTGCTCATGGACTAACCTCTACTAAAACGAAGAGATTATACATGTCTCACCTATCATAGTGAGCACTCTACAGTTTGTCTGAATACAAGGATCAGGAACTGGATTTAACCTTACAATTTGGAATCTAATTTCATCGTTTTGAGCAATTACGGACTTTACGAGAACTTGGGTACACACCAATGATTATGACTGGGATTGATTTCATATTCTGGAATTGAACTTCATTAATTTGAGTTATCTTGGACGTTGAAACAATCTGGGTACATTCCTGAATACCTTCCAGATTGCAGTACTTTTTGACTATTGCCCTGAGGAAGCCCTATTTAGGGCGAAACGCGTTGGCTGCATTTTTTCATCGCCTTACATCGTTTGTGGTTCAAGTATCCATTAAAGGATCAGATATAACATCACTGAAGAGTCCGGATAGATTCTCTTGCTTTGCATTTGTGCTTTTTTATACTTATGTTGCCTCTCTGTGCTTTTCTTTGTGCCAAAATTATTACACTGCCCTTGCACCTCATACACCTGTGAGTCCAGGACGGCAAGAGGAGACATCACTCCTCTTGTACTCCCTTTCGCGTCAAAGTGCAATAATCCCTGGATAATTCTTTCTGGTTGCAAATGGGCGTGCAGGACATGCTCCCTATTTCAATCCAAAGAGAAACTCTCCAACTGAAGGGAGCCCCCATCCCTGCAGGGTGGCTTCACGGAAACGGGCATGGAGCATCCCGTAATATGGCACATCCACAAAAAAGAAAAGTGAAGCCCAACTCGGTGACACGCTGGCTTTTAATGTGATTCAGGCAGGCAGAACATCAGGGTTGTGCCATATTACCAGATGCTCCATGCCCGTTTCCGGGCATGGAACATATATATATAGATATATATATATGCATATATATATATATATTTCGGACTGCGGCCTTGATCACATGGCGCGCTGCAGGTAAATTACAATCTTAAATAGACAGGTAAGTATTTCTACCATGTTTACATTTTTTGCATTTTTTTACGACCCAACGTGAGTTACGACCAAATCCCGGAGAGTCACATGCAGATGACTCATTGCTGACACATAGTTTGGTCAAGAGACATAATAGACAGACTGAAGGAGTACATTTCTATACCGTGCCACCTGTGAAAATGCTAAAAAAAGGTAAATACACTTGTATGCATAGTAATTGGCATAAGCCATACTAATTATATACAGGAGTCTATAACATAGTGAACACTAGAAGGATAAAAATGAAAACAAACTAGTGTATTATAATCGTCTTCTCTGAGCTCATGTCGACTGCTTAGCATCAGATAGCAACAGATCGCCAGAAAGAACGGAATGAACTCTCTGTTGTTTAATTGAAAGGGACATGAATGAGAGGTTAGGCATAGTGAAAAAACAGGTGAACTGAAATATCACACGCACAAATGCGTAGCGCTACATGTCAGAACGGGCTGCTGTCAAATTCAATATCAAGCAAAAGACGGTTGTAAATACACATAAAGATAAAAATAAAAAGGCAGGGGAGTGCAGAAGTGATGGACTAGTGAATAGCATGGTTAAAATACGTAGAACTAACGCAAGGTGCGATTTAGTGTGGGGAATTCAAACTAGACAATAAATGTGGTTGAAAACGTGTTACCAATGTGGACGTCACAAAATAGAAAAAAACCACAAACAAGTTCCAGCCGGAACGAGTTATACACAATTGTACAATACAAATGTGATTGAAGTAAAGCATAGAAACAGTAATAGTATCTTGGGAACAAATGGGAGAGACCATACATGTGAAATAGAGCCATATGGCTATAGCTGCTTATATGCAATGTGGCACAACACAATAATGAACCCAGGACCCATAAGACATGCAATAGAAATGGTTTCATATACCAGCAAGATGAAACAATAAAGGAGTACATTTACAGGAAGTATGAACTGAGCATAAGGCTCAAAGAGATTGACTATCAAGCTGAACCAACAGCAATACACAGGTTCCAGAGTTCTATAGATAATTGCGTAGATCCTCACTGATGTTAAGACCTGCTGGTGATTTAGTGTTAAGCTCCAAGATGTAGCGTGTTTCTAGTCGCCTAAGCTTTTTTCACGGTTACCACCCCGTCTGAGTGGGGGTACATTGTCAATAACAAAATATTTCAAATGATCCAAGCTGTTGTTATGTACATCCTTAAAGTGTCTTGCTACATGGTATGTGGGATCGCTATTAACAATGGCACGCAAATGCTGTAAAATGCGCAGGTGGACTTGAAGTTTGGTGCTGCCAACATACCTTAGACCACAGTTACACTGTAGTACGTAGACTGCAAACTCAGTTCTACATGTGAATCTGCTTTTGATGGTAAAGGGTTCTTTGCGAAAAGTGGCATTGACTTGTGTAGTGTTAATGCCAAATTTGAAGGCTCTGCAGCTGCTGCATTTAAAGAACCCCTTGATGTCAATAAGCTAATTGGATTTAGAGATGACTTCTGGGCTACTCTTAACCAGCGAGTCATGCATAGAAAAAGCGCGTCGGTATGTGATAGTTGGGCGCTTTGCTACAAGGGCCCCTAGGATAGGGTCAGAAAGAATAATCCTCCAATGTTTATTAATGATAGATCTTATGTCTCGCTCCTCCTTGTTATAGGTGATGATGAGACGAGTATTGACCACCCCCTCATTGTTAGACTCTCCAGGGGCATCAGTGTTACTAGGATTAGTGTCAGATCTACCTGTCAGGAGCTCTTCCCTGGCTATTAGGTTAGCTCTGGTAGTCGCCGTGACTATGGTGTGTTCAGAGTAACCCCGTGCTCTGAATCTCTGGTGAGCCTCATGTTGGCACTGTGCGAGGTCATTAGCAGAGCTGCAAATTCTACGTAGCCGGAGCATTTCGCTGTAAGGGATGCTGGCAATAAGATGTCTAGGGTGGAAACTGGAGGCATGCAAAGTGGAGTTACCAGCTGTTGGTTTCCTGTGCAGTTTGGAGTGTAGTGTGCCATTCGAGATATAGATACTGACATCGAGAAATTCAACAGAAGTTGCACTGATATTTGCATTGAATTCAAGGTTAAGGTCATTGGAGTTAAGAGCAGAGATGAACGACATTGCACTATTGATGGTACCATTCCAAATAACAAATACATCATCAATATACCGTAGCCAAGACACAATGTGTCTGTTCCAGGCAACCGAGTGTGTCACCTTAAGAACCCGCTCCTCCCACCAGCCCACATGAAGACATGCGTAACTGTGGGAGAAGCATGCTCCCAAGGCCACACCCCTGAGCTGTTGATAAACCGATTTGTCAAACATGAAGAAATTATTATTCAGACACCACTCAACCATGAATAAAATCAAATCATTATGTCTGTAACAATGGATAGGTCTCTTTTTGAGGAATTGTTGGCAGGCAAATAGACCATCACAGTGCCGGATACTTGTGTACAAAGAGGTAATGTCCATGGACAGCAGAATATAATCATCAGACCAAGGGATATCTTTGAACTTAAGCAAGAAGTCACTGGTATCTTTTAGATATGAAGGTAGTTGGGTGACAAATTCCTGTAAAAAATAATCCACATATTTGGACATATTTTCACAGAGGCTCTTGCTGGCTGAGATGATTGGGCGTCCTGGAACAGGTAAAATTCCTTTGTGTACCTTGGGGAGAAAGTATAACACCGGGAGTACTGGGGAGCCATTGCAGAGGAATAGGAATTCATCTTTGGTGGGAATGCCATCTGATCTAAATGAGTTCAGTTTCTTTTTCAGCTCCTTACTTTTGGAGGCAACTTCCTTAAGACTGGATAACTTGTAGCAAGTGCTATCACTGAGATGTTTATGAGCTTCTTCGAGGTACAGGGATCTGGGCCAAAGCACGACGTTACCACCTTTGTTCGATTTATTTATTATCACCTCATTGTTCTTCTGTAGTTTGTTGGTTAAGTCCGCATATTGTTTGTCACGATAGTGATGACTGAGTCGTTTCCATTTGTTTCTTGGGTGTAGTAACTTTAACTCATCAACAATGACATCATTGAAGGTATCAATTGCGTCTCTCGGCATCATAGGAGTGAATGTGGACTGGGGTTTGAATGGACTAGAGATGGCTGTGGTAAAGGTGATGCCCTCATTCCGAAAGATTTGTTGTGTGGAAGCAGGCTCAGACACAGATTCTAGCTCATGGAGAGTGCGGATGGTAGGAATATCGGATACCTGAAGATTACTGTCTGATGGTGTCGCTGCTGAAGAGGGTCTTAGAATGGCAGCGCTCGTGTGCTTAAGTTTGAAGAATTTGATCAGTTTCAATTTTCTGATGAACTTAAAGATGTCAATCCGTGTACTACTGTAGTTAAAGCTGCATTCCGGGCAAAAGGACAAACCCAGAGAGAGGAGTTGGTTCTCAGCTTTGGTGAGGTTTAGGTCGGTGAGATTGATTATGGTTTTAGAATCAATGTTCATTTGCGTCTCCAATTGTTTTTCTTTTTGTTGTTTGTTCTTGGATTTGCTGCATTTCCTGCTTTCGCGTCTCCTGCGGTTGCGTCGGTGCCTTGTTTCTTCAGCAACCGAGGGCGCAGGGTTTGTCGACGGTCTAATCTTAAAAAATCCAATTCCTCGGCGAGACTGAAGTTGCATGCTGTTTTTTCACCGCGGCTTTTAATGTGATTCAGGCAGGCAGAACATCAGGGTCGTGCCATATTACGGGATGCTCCATGCCCATTTCCGGGCATGGAGCATACATATATATATATATATATTCACTGAAAAAACCATAGGTTTTAGGGACAGTTATAGTTAGTTGGACATTTCACTCGTACAAAACCATAGAAATTCCCCGTTATAGTTAGTTCAGCTAACTATAACTCGCGCCCCGCAATGCACTGCTGATGACGTCACATATTACATCACTCATGACATGGTCAGTGACATCACTGATGACATCACTGATGACATCTCAAATGACATCACTGATGACATCACTGATGACATCATCCAGTGACTGTGTGTTTCTGTAAAGTTTAAATATGTTTAATATATATAGGGAAAGGCGTATTGAAGAATGAGTGGGTGTATAAGTGTCTGAATGGATGATTTAGTACGTGTGTGACTGACTCTACAAGTGAGTGATTAAACGTATCTTACTGAATGCATGGGTTAGTGACTAAACTGTGTGAATGTCTGTATCCGTCTGTTTGTTGGTGTGTAAGTGGATGCATGGATTTGCGAATAGCTACATGAGTGTCTATATGGGTTATTGATTGGTTCTCTGAGTATCTGTATGGCTGCCTGAGTGTTTGTGTGGGTGGGGTGTGTGTGACTCTGTACATAGATGTGTGAGTGGGTGATTCACTGGGTGCATGATTTCAAGAGTGCATCTGTGATGGACTGCTTGGGTGGGTGAGTGTGTGTATGGGTGTGTTAGTGAGTGAATGTATATCTCAGTGGTACATGTGCGAGTAACTACATATGTAAAAGGCAGTATATATGTGTGTTAGAGTATTTAAATGGCTATAAGTGAGAGTGTGTGATTGTGAGAGTGGCTGTATGGATGCGTGTGTGCTTGTATCAGTTATTGTATAAGAGCGTAAGAATGTGCTAGTATTTGTATGAGTAAGTGAGCTGGTGTGTGTATAACTGTATAGGTGAGTAAATGGGGGTGTGATTAATTTTTTGCATGACTGACTAGGTGTGTGAGTACCTCTATGGATGAGTGGCGGTGTGTGAGTGTTTATATAGGTGTATGAGTGCATATGATAGTCCAGTACTGAGTGACTGTAAGTATGAGTGACTGTACGGGTGAGTGAGTAGATGTGTGTGTGTAGACCTAAGAATCAGTGAGTGGGTATGTAGTTATTGGTATTGGAGTGTGTATGGTTTTGAGAATGGCAGTCTGTAATTTAGAGTGGGTGTATCAAAAGTTATATTAGGGTGTGAGAAGATGCATGAAATTATCACATGGATGATGTCATCAGTGATGTCATCAGTGATGTCATTTGAGATGCCATCAGTGATGTCATGAGTGATGTCACTGACCATGTCATGAGTGATGTAATATGTGACGTCATCAGCAGTGCATTGCGGGGCGCGAGTTATAGTTAGCTGAACTAACTATAACGGGGGAATTTCTATGGTTTTGTACGAGTGAAATGTCCAACTAACTATAACTGTCCCTAAAACCTATGTTTTTTCAGTGAATTTCAAAAGTTTTTAAATGCTAATTTCTAACTATAACGTGTCTGAAACCTATGGTTTTTTCAGTGAATTTCAAAGGTTTTTTAAATGCTAATTTCTAACTATAACGTGCCTGAAACCTATGATTTTTTAAGTGAATTTCAAAGGTTTTTTAAATGCTAGTTTCTAACTATGCCTACAGAGGTAGGACATGTGAAGAAAGAAGAAAAACGCACAGAAAGAAGCAAAAGAAATGCAGAAAGAAGCAACAGAAGTCCACAAAGACGAAGAAAAGTGCAGGAAGAAGCAAAAGAGGTGCAGAAAGAACCAACAGAGGAGCAGAAAGAGGCCTTGTTGCAAAATCATCCTGTGCCCACAACTTTTTCAGATGGGTACTGGTGGTAACTGACTCTGACTAACCAGAGCCAGTGCTATGCTAAAAGACACTTAGAATACAGTGAAAACACCTACATACACTAGGGAACACTATGTGTTGGGGTACCCCTGTGATTAGCATGACCTCCTCTGTTAGTCCCTAGTACATAATAGGGCAGGGGGATTAAAACTACCTCTTAAAACGCTACAGGGCGCGTTTGCACAGTGGTGAAGGGAGGGGGCCTGAGGTGACATGTGTGCAAACGCGCCCCGTGGCGCGTTTTAAGCTGGGGGATTAGGTCACCTTGAATCCTGAGGGTCCCTGGGGCCCAACTAGCCCACCAGGTACTTCCAGTAAGCACCACAGGCCTGCGTTGCAACGCCTGTAACAAATTGTGCAGTTGTGTTTAGGTAGTGAAGGGGGTCGTGCTGGGGGTAGTGTTTTAGGGTTTAGGGTAGTGCAGTGGTGTTTGTGTAGTGTAGGGGGTCATGCTGGGGGTAGATTTAGGGTTCAGGGTAGTGCAGTGGTGTTTGGGTAGTGTAGGAGTCATGCTGGGGGTAGTGTTTTAGGGTTTAGGGTAGTGCAGTGGTGTTTTGTTAGTGTAGTGGGTCGTGCTGGGGGTAGTGTTTTAGGGTTTAGGGTAGTGCAGTGGTGTTTGGGTAGTGTAGGGGGTTGTGCTGGGGGTAGTGGTTTAGGGTTTAGGGTAGTGCAGTGGTGTTTGGGTTGTGTAGGGGGTACTGCTGGGGGTAGTGTTTTAGGGTTTAGGGTAGTGCAATGGTGTTTGGGTAGTGTAGGGGTACTGCTGGGGGTAGTGTTTTAGGGTTTAGGGTAGTGCAGTGGTATTTGGGTAGTGTAGGGGGTACTGCTGGGGTAGTGTTTTAGGGTTTAGGGTAGTGCAGTGGTGTTTGGGTAGTGTAGGGGTTCGTGCTGGGGGTAGTTTTTAGGGTTTAGGGTAGTGCAGTGGTGTTTGTGTAGTGTAGGGGGTAGTGTTTTAGGGTTTAGGGTAGTGCAGTGGTGTTTGTGTAGTGTAGGGGTCGTGCTGGGGTAGTGCTTTAGGGTTTAGGGTAGTGCAGTGATGTTTGTGTAGTGTAGGAGGTCGTGTTTTAGGGTTTAGGGTAGTGCAGTGGTCTTTGGGTAGTGTAGGGAGTCGTGCGGGGTAGTGTTTTAGGGTTTAGGGTAGTGCATTGGTGTTTGGGTAGTGTAGGGGGTCATGCGGGGGGTAGTGGTTTAGGGTTTAGGGCAGTGCAGTGGTGTTTGGGTAGTGTAGGGGGTCGTGCTGGGGGAGTGTTTTAGGGTTTAGGGCAGTGCAGTTGTGTTCGGGTAGTGTAGGGGGTCGTGCTGGGGGAAGTGTTTTAGGGTTTAGGGCAGTGCAGTGGTGTTCGGGTAGTGTAGGGGGTCGTGCTGGGGGAGTGTTTGAGGGTTTAGGGCAGTGCAGTTGTGTTCGGGTAGTGTAGGGGGTCGTGCTGGGGGACGTGTTTTAGGGTTTAGGGCAGTGCAGTGGTGTTCGGGCAGTGTAGGGGTTCGTGCTGGGGGTGGTGTTTTAGGGTTTAGGGCAGTGCAGTGGTGTTCGGGCAGTGTAGGGGGTCGTGCTGTGGGTGGTGTTTCAGGATTTAGGGCAGTGCAGTGGTGTTCGGGCAGTGTAGGAGGTCGTGCAGGGGGTGGTGTTTCAGGGTTTAGGGCAGTGCAGTGGTGTTCCGGCAGTATAGGGGGTCGTGCAGGGGGTGGTGTTTCAGGGTTTAGGGCAGTGCAGTGGTGTTCGGGCAGTGTAGGGTGTCATGCTGGGGGTGGTGTTTCAGGGTTTAGGGCAGTGCAGTGGTGTTTGGGCAGTGTAGGTGGTCTTGCTGGGGGTGGTGTTTCAGGGTTTAGGGCAGTGGTGTTCAGGCAGTGTAGAGGGTCTTGCTAGGGGTGATGTTTCAGGGTTTAGGGCAGTGCAGTGGTGTTCGGGCAGTGTAGGGGTCTTGCTGGGGGTAGTGTTTCAGGGTTTAGGGCAGTGAAGTGGTGTTCGGGCAGTGTAGGGGGTCATGCTGGGGGTGGTGTTTCCGGGTTTAGGGCAGTGCAGTGGTGTTCGGGCAGTGTAGGGGGTCGTGCTGGGGGTGGTGTTTCAGGGTTTAGGGCAGTGCAGTGGTGTTCCGGCAGTGTAGGGGGTCGTGCAGGGGGGTGGTGTTTCAGGGTTTAGGGCAGTGCAGTGGTGTTCGGGCAGTGTAGGGTGTCATGCTGGGGGGTGGTGTTTCAGGGTTTAGGGCAGTGCAGTGGTGTTTGGGCAGTGTAGGTGGTCTTGCTGGGGGTGGTGTTTCAGGGTTTAGTGCAGTGGTGTTCGGGCAGTGTAGGGGGTCTTGCTGGGGGTGGTGTTTCAGGGTTTAGGGCAGTGCAGTGGTGTTCGGGCAGTGTAGGGGGTCTTGCTGGGGCTGGTGTTTCAGGGTTTAGGGCAGTGCAGTGATGTTCGGGCAGTGTATGGGGTCTTGCTGGGGCTGGTGTTTCAGGGTTTAGGGTAGTGCAGTGGTGTTCGGGCAGTGTAGGGGGCCGTGCTGGGGCTGGTGTTTCAGGGTTTAGGGCAGTGCAGTGGTGTTCGGGCAGTGTAGGGGGTCGTGCTGGGGCTGGTGTTTCAGGGTTTAGGGCAGTGCAGTGGTTTTCGGGCAGTGTAGGTGGTCGTGCTTGGGCTTGTGTTTCAGGGTTTAAGGCAGTGCAGTGGTGTTCGGGCAGTGTACGGGGTTGTGCTGGGGCTGGTGTTTCAGGGTTTAGGGCAGTGCAGTGGTGTTCGGGCAGTGTAGGGGGTCGTGCTGGGGGTGGTGTTTCAGGGTTTAGGGCAGTGCAGTGGAGTTCGGGCAGTGTAGGGGCTTGTTCTGGGGCTGATTTTTCAGGGTTTAGGGCAGTGCAGTCGTGTTCGGGCAGTGTAGGGGGTCGTGCTGGGGCTGGTGTTTCAGGGCTTTGGGCAGAGCAGTGGTGTTCGGGCAGTGTAGGGGGTCGTGCGGGGTGGTGTTTCAGGGTTTAGGGCAGTGCAGTGGTGTTCGGGCAGTGTAGGGGGTCTTGCTGGGGGTGGTGTTTCAGGGTTTAGGGCAGTGGTGTTCGGGCAGTGTAGGGGTCTTGCTGGGGGTGATGTTTCAGGGTTTAGGGCAGTGCAGTGGTGTTCGGGCAGTGTAGGGGGTCTTGCTGGGGGTAGTGTTTCAGGGTTTAGGGCAGTGCAGTGGTGTTCGGTGCAGTGTAGGGGATCGTGCTGGGGGGTGTTTCAGGGTTTAGGGCATTGCAGTAGTGTTCGGGCAGAGTAGGGGGTTGTGCAGGGGTGGTGTTTCAGGGTTTAGGGCAATGGTGTTCGGGCAGTGTAGGGGGTCGTGCTGGGGGTGGTGTTTCAGAGTTTAGGGCAGTTCAGTGGTGTTCGGGGGTGAAGGGGGTCGTGCAGGGGTGGTGTTTCAGGGTTTAGGGCAGTGCAGTGGTGTTCGGGCAGTGTAGGGGGTCTTGCTGGGGGTGGTGTTTCAGGGTTTAGGGCAGTGGTGTTCGGGCAGTGTAGGGGGTCTTGCTGGGGGTGATGTTTCAGGGTTTAGGGCAGTGCAGTGGTGTTCGGGCAGTGTAGGGGTATTGCTGGGGGTAGTGTTTCAGGGTTTAGGGCAGTGCAGTGGTGTTCGTGCAGTGTAGGGGTTGTGCAGGGGTGGTGTTTCAGGGTTTAGGGCAGTGCAGTGGTGTTCGGGCAGTGTAGGGGGTCATGCTGGGGGTGGTGTTTCAGGGTTTAGGGCAGTGCAGTGGTGTTCGGGCAGTGTAGGGGGACGTGCACGGGGTGGTGTTTCACGGTTTAGGGCAGTGCAGTGGTGTTCGGGCAGTGTAGGGGGTCGTGCTGGGGCTGGTGTTTCAGGGTTTAGGGCAGTGCAGTGGTGTTCGGGCAGTGTAGGGCGTCGTGCTGGGGCTGGTGTTTCACGGTTTAGGGCAGTGCAGTGGTGTTCGGGCAGTGTAGGGGGTCGTGCTGGGGCTGGTGTTTCAGGGTTTAGGGCAGTGCAGTGGTGTTCGGGCAGTGTTGGCGGACATGCTGGGGCTGGTGTTTCAGGGTTTAGGGCAGTGCAGTGGTGTTCGGGCAGTGTTGGGGGTCGTGCTGGGGCTGGTGTTTCAGGGTTTAGGGCAGTGCAGTGGTGCTCGGGCAGTGTAGGGGGTCATGCTGGGGGTGGTGTTTCAGGGTTTAGGGTAGTGCAGTGGTGTTTGGGCAGTTTAGGGGGTCGTGCTGGGGCTGGTGTTTCAGGGTTTAGGGCAGTGCAGTGGTGTTCGGGCAGTATAGGGGGTCATGCTGCGGCTGTTGTTTCAGGGTTTAGGGCAGTGCAGTGGTGTTCGGGCAGTGTAGGGGGTCTTGCTGGGGGTGGTGTTTCAGGGTTTAGGGCAGTGGTGTTCGGGCAGTGTAGGGGGTCTTGCTGGGGGTGATGTTTCAGGGTTTAGGGCAGTGCAGTGGTGTTCGGGCAGTGTAGGGGGTATTGCTGGGGGTAGTGTTTCAGGGTTTAGTGCAGTGCAGTGGTGTTCGTGCAGTGTAGGGGTTGTGCAGGGGGTGGTGTTTCAGGGTTTAGGGCAGTGCAGTGGTGTTCGGGCACTGTAGGGGGTCATGCTGGGGGTGGTGTTTCAGGGTTTAGGGCAGTGCAGTGGTGTTCGGGCAGTGTAGGGGGACGTGCACGGGGTGGTGTTTCACGGTTTAGGGCAGTGCAGTGGTGTTCGGGCAGTGTAGGGGGTCGTGCTGGGGCTGGTGTTTCAGGGTTTAGGGCAGTGCAGTGGTGTTCGGGCAGTGTAGGGCGTTGTGCTGGGGCTGGTGTTTCACGGTGTAGGGCAGTGCAGTGGTGTTCGGGCAGTGTAGGGGGTCGTGCTGGGGCTGGTGTTTCAGGGTTTAGGGCAGTGCAGTGGTGTTCGGGCAGTGTTGGCGGTCGTGCTGGAGCTGGTGTTTCAGGGTTTAGGGCAGTGCAGTGGTGTTCGGGCAGTGTAGGGGGTCGTGCTGGGGCTGGTGTTTCAGGGTTTAGGCAGTGCAGTGGTGCTCGGGCAGTGTAGGGGGTCATGCTGGGGGTGGTGTTTCAGGGTTTAGGGTAGTGCAGTGGTGTTTGGGCAGTTTAGGGGGTCGTGCTGGGGCTGGTGTTTCAGGGTTTAGGGCAGTGCAGTGGTGTTTGGGTAGTGTAGGGGGTCGTGCTGGGGCTGGTGTTTCAGGGTTTTGGGCAGAACAGTGGTGTTCGGGCAGTGTAGGGGAGTCGTGCTGGGGGTGGTGTTTCAGGGTTTAGGGCAGTGCAGTGGTGTTCGGGCAGTGTAGGGGGTCGTGCTGGGGGTGGTGTTTCAGGGTTTAGGACAGTGGTGTTCGGGCAGTGTAGGGGTCTTGCTGGGGGTGATGTTTCAGGGTTTAGGGCAGTGCACTGGTGTTCGGGCAGTGTAGGGGGTCTTGCTGGGGGTAGTGTTTCAGGGTTTAGGGCAGTGTAGTGGTGTTCGGGCAGTGTAGGGGTCGTGCTGGGGTGGTGTTTCAGGGTTTAGGGCAGTGCAGTGGTGTTCGGGCAGTGTGGGTGGTCGTGAATGGGGTGGTGTTTCAGGGTTTAGGGCAATGCAGTGGTGTTCGGGCAGTGTAGGGGGTCGTGCTGGGGGTGGTGTTTCAGGGTTTAGGGCAGTGCAGTGGTGTTCGGGCAGTGTAGGGGGTCGTGCAGGGGCTGGTGTTTCAGGGTTTAGGGCAGTGCAGTGGTGTTTGGGCAGTGTAAGTGGTCGTGCTGGGGGTAGTGTTTTAGGGTTTAGGGTAGTGCAGTGGTGCTTGTGTAGTGTAGGGGTCGTGCTGGGGGTAGTGTTTTAGGGTTTAGGGTAGTGCAGTGGTGTTTGTGTAGTGTAGGGGTCATGTTTTAGGGTAGTGCAGTGGTGTTTGGGTAGTGTAGGGGTCGTGCTGGGGGTAGTGTTTTAGGATTTAGGTTAGTGCAGTGGTGTTTGGGTAGTGTAGGGGGTCGTGCTGGGGGTAGTGTTTTAGGGTTTAGGGTAGTGCAGTGGTGTTTGTGTACTGTAGGGGGTCGTGCTGGGGGTAGTGTTTTAGGGTTTAGGGTAGTGCAGTGGTGCTTGTGTAGTGTAATGGGTCGTGCTGGGGGTAGTGTTTTAGGGTTTAGGGTAGTGCAGTGGTGTTTGTGTAGTGTAGGGGGTCATGTTTTAGGGTAGTGCAGTGGTGTTTGGGTAGTGTAGGGGGTCCTGCTGGGGGTAGTGTTTTAGGATTTAGGTTAGTGCAGTGGTGTTTGGGTAGTGTAGGGGGTCATTCTGGGGGTAGTGTTTTAGGGTTTAGGGTAGTGCAGTGGTGTTTGTGTAGTGTAGGGGGTCATGCTGGGGGTAGTGTTTTAGGGTTTAGGATAGTGCAGTGGTGCTTGTGTAGTGTAGGGGGTTGTGCTGGGGGTAGTGTTTTAGGGTTTAGGGTAGTGCAGTGGTGTTTTTATAGTGTAGGGGGTCATGTTTTAAGATGCAACGCTCCAATACCTGACCAGTCTGCACTACATAAAACTGCAAAAAAACTAAAAATAAAAAGTGTTTTGCACACTTTTGTCATTGGGCTATATGTGGGCTACATCTGGGTAATATTTGTGCTACATTTGGGCTCTTTTGTTCTCTGGTGGCCATCTTGGAAGACTTCTTTGTTATGAAGTTTCCTAATTTCCTCATTTACTGCAGTCTCCTCAGTAGGAAATGCTTTCAGTTTTTTACTTTGATTCCATCAAGAAGGCATTCAGATGTGTCTCACTTTTGCCATAAATTCAGAATGTTAGCACTCTAGTTGCTCATTAGATCACTGTAGTAAAGCTACTGCTCACCAGGGAGTTAACTGGAAGTCTGCTGCTGGTATTGAAAGTGATTGTTTCAGTCTGCATGTCAGAATTTTCTAATGAAATAGAAGAGGATTTGAGATCTCACTTAAAACATGCCCTAATTTTTCTTTCTGCAGCACTAACCATAATTTCTATTTCAAAAAGAACCCCCTCATTTTGTTCCTTTTTAAATTAAATGTTTTAAGTGTTACCGGTTTATTCCAATCAAGATGGCTTCAGGTGTGCCATACTTTTGTCATAAGTAAGGCTGTTAGTGCTCTAGTTGTTCTTTAGAACACTCTGGAAGGCTGCAGTAGAACACAAAGGCATCAACTGGCAGGCTGCTCCTGTTGAAATATAACAGGAAGATATTTGAGATCACACTTGAAACATGTCCTAATTTTTCTTTCTTCAGCACTAACCATAATTTCTATGACAAAATGAACCCCATCATTTTGTTCCTTTTTAAATTAAATATTTTAAGTGTTACCAGTTTATTCCAATCAAGATGGCTTCAGGTGTGCCATACTTTTGTCATAAGTAAGGCTGTTAGCACTCTAGTTGTTCTTTAGAACACTCTGGGAAGCTGCAGTAGAACACAAAGGAATCAACTGACAGTCTCTGCCCTTGTTGGATGTACATGTTTTACTGAGAATGTCAGACTTCATTCTCACATGACTGAGAAAGATAATGTGAATTTACAGAAAATATGCTCTCATTTTAGCTTCTGGAGCACCTTCCAAAACTCTATGGGACAAGCATGTGAAAATAGTTTTCTCTCAAACATGATTCATGATATCCCAGCAGAAGGTTTTTCACAGGGTAAAATCACCTTAGAACACACCACAATTCCTGAAATTAGTATGGTACCATCAACAAATGAATTCTAATGTAACTAAAGTCTGTTATCACCCTTTATAGTTCTCCTTTTGGTAACCCTCAAAATCTTTGATTCACTACAATGCATTTCAATGGGGTACTATCATGTATATTGGTCCCAAGATGGCTGCCAGCAATTCCAGGATGAAGTGCTGACAGCCAATCAGATCTCACAATGACATGTGTGGTTAGGCTCCGCCCAGATATATATGTGATTTTACTTTTGATTTTCTCAGGAACTACTGAACGGATTTACACCATTTAACCAAAAGGCATGACTCTGAACCAAGGGCTACCTTTTTGCCAAATTTGGTGTAATTCCGTTCAGCAGTTCGGGCTGTAGCTGCGACTAAAGGTTCCTATGGAAAATTTCATGGGGAAAACACGTTTTGGGACCCCCTTTTTTCTCGGCCCCCGCTTGCCGAATCACCCCGAAACTGTCAGGATAGGAGCAGACCGGAGCGCCCCACGAGTTTTGAAAATTTTGCGAAGATTCGTCAACCGGCGCCAAAGTTATTGGAAATAGAATGTTGTGAATTTCCTATGGAAAATAGGTCCTAACTATAACTATCTACTGGCGACCGCCAGTAGATAATTTATATATATATATATATTTTCACTGAAAAAAACCATAGGTTTCAGGGACGTTATAGTTAGTTGGACATTTCACTCGTACAAAACCAGAGAAATTCGGCCGTTATAGTTAGTTGAGCTAACTATAACTCGCGCCCCCGCAATGCACTGCTGATGACGTCACATATTACATAATTCATGACATGGTCAGTGACATCACTGATGACATCACTGATGACATCTCAAATGACATCACTGATGACATCACTGATGACATCATCCAGTGACTATGTGTTTCTGTAAAGTTTAAATATGTTTTATATATATATATATATATATATAGCCAAGGTGTATTGAAGAATGAGTGGGTGTATAAGTGTCTGAATGGATGATTTAGTAGGTGCGTGACTGACTGTATAAGTGAGTGATTAATTGTGCCTTACTGAATGCATGGGTTTGTGACTAAACTGTGTGAATGTCTGTCAGTTGGTGTGTAAGCGGCTGCATGGGTTGGTGAGTATCTACATAAGTGTCTATATGGGTTATTGATTGGTTGTTTGAGTATCTGTATGGGTGCCTGAGTGTCTCTGTGGGTGGGTGGGGGGTGGGACTCTGTGCATAGATGTGTGAGTAGGTGATTCACTGGGTGTATGGGTTCAAGAGTGCATCTGTGAAGGGCTGTATGGGTGGGTGAGTGTGTGTATGGGTTTGTTGGTGAGTGAATGGATGTCTCAGTGGTACATGTGTGAGTAACTACATATGTGAAAGGCAGTATATGTGAGTGTTGGAGTATATAAATGAATATATGTGAGAGTGAATGATTGTGAGAGTGGCTGTATGGATGAGTGTGTGCTTGTATCAGTAATTGTATAAGAGAGTAAGTATGTGTTAGTCTCTGTATGAATAAGTGAGGTGGTATGTGTATTACTGTATAGGTGAGTAAATGGGAGTGTGATTGATTCTTTCCATGACTGACTAGGTGTGTGAGTAACTCTATGTATGAGTGGCGGTGTGTGAGTGTCTGTATAGGTGTATGAGTGCAAATGATAGTGCTGTATTGATAAGTGACTGCATGTATGAATGACTGTATGGGTGAATGAGTGGACGTGTGTGTAGACCTAGGAATCAGTGAGTGGGTATGTAGTAACTGGTATTGGTGTGTCTATGGTTTCGAAAATGGTAGTCTGTATTTTAGAGTGGGTGTATCAAAGGTTATATTAGGGTGTGAGGAGGTGCATCAGATTATCACGTGGATGATGTGATCAGTGATGTCATCAGTAATGTCATTTGAGATGTCATCAGTGATGTCACTGACCATGTCATCAATGATGTAATATGTGACATCAGCAGTGCATTGCGGGGGCACGAGTTATAGTTACTCAACGAACTATAACAGCCGAATTTCTCTGGTTTTGTACGAGTGAAATGTCCAACTAACTATAACGTCCCTGAAACCTAGGGTTTTTTCAGTGAATTTCTATGGTTTTTAAATGCTAATTTCTAACTATAACGTCCCTGAAACCTATGGTTTTTTCAGTGAATTTCAAAGGTTTTTAAATGATAATTTCTAACTATAACGTCCCTGAAACCTATGGTTTTTTCAGTGAATTTCAAAGGTTTTTTAAATGATAATTTCTAACTATAACGTCCCTGAAACCTATGGTTTTTTCAGTGAATTTCTAAGGTTTTTTTAAATGATAATTTCTAACTATACCTACAGCGGTAGGACATGTGAAGAAAGATGAAGAAAGGCACAGAAAGAAGCAAGAGAAATGTGCCCCCAACGTTTTACTGACTGGTACTGGTGGTAACTGACTCTGACTAACTGGGCCCGGAGCCAGTGCTATGCTGAAAGACACTTAAAATACAGTGAAAACACCTACATACACTAGGGTACACTATGGGTTGGGGTGCCCCTGTGATTGGCATGACCTCCCCTGTAAGGCCCTTGTACATAATAGGGCAGGGGGATTAAAACTCACTCTAAGTCAGCGGTGCAGAAAGAGGCAAGAGAGGTGCATAAACAGGCAGGAAAGGTACAGAAACAGGGAA
This sequence comes from Calotriton arnoldi, assembly GCA_963921515.1. Lineage (NCBI taxonomy): Eukaryota > Metazoa > Chordata > Amphibia > Caudata > Salamandridae > Calotriton > Calotriton arnoldi. Next base: position 2,497,043 of record CAWUFW010001871.1, on the reverse strand, counting down.
CAGGGGTGCAGAAAGAGGCAAGTGAGATGCAGAAAGAAGTAAGAGCAGTGCAGAAAGAACCAACAGAGGTGCAAAAAGAGGCAAGAGGGGTGCAGAAAAACATAGGAGGGGTGCACAAAGAGGCAAGAGAGGTACAGAAAGAGGCAGGAGGGGTGCAGAAAGAAGGAAGAGAAGTGCAGAAAGAGGCAAGAGAAATGCTGGAAGAAGCAACATATGTGTAGAAAGAAGCAAGAGAAGTGTAGAAAGAGGCAAGAGAGGTGCAGAAAGAAGCAAGAGCAGTGCAGAAAGAACCAACAGAGGTGCAAAAAGAGGCAAGAGGGGTGCAGAAAGAGGTAGGAGAGGTGCACAAAGAGGCAAGAGAGGTACAGAAAGAGGCAGGAGGGGTGCAAAAAGAAGGAAGAGAAGTGCAGAAAGAGGCAAGAGAATTGCTGAAAGAAGCAACAGAGGTGTAGAAAGAAGCAAGAGAAGTGCAGAAAGAGGCAAGTGAGGTGCAGAAAGAAGCAAAAGCAATGCAGAAAGAACCAACAGAGGTGCTGAGAGAGGCAACAGAGGTGCAGAAGGAGGCACGAGGGGTGCAGAAAGAAGGAAGAGGAGTGCAGAAAGAAGCATGGAAAGTACAGAATGAAGCAACAGGGGTGCAGAAAGAGGCAAGAGAAGTGCAGAAAAAGCAACAGATGTGCAGAAGGAGGCAAGAGAGTTGCAGAAACAGGCAAAGAGGTACAGAAAGAGGGAACAGAGGTACAGACAGAGGCAAGAGAGGTGCAGAAACAGGTAAAAGGGGTGCAGAAAGAGGCAAGAGGGGTGCAGAAATTTACAAGAGAGGTGCAGAAAGAACAAGAGCAGTGCAAAAGAACCAACAGAGGTGCAAAAAGAGGCAAGTGAGGTACAGAAGGAAGCCAGAGAACTGCAGAAAGAGGCAAGAGAGTTGCAGAAACAGGCAAAAGAGGTACAGAAAGAGGGAACAGGTGGGCAGACTGAGGCAAGAGAGGTGCAGAAAGAGGGAAGAGGGGTGCAGAAAAAGGCAATAGGGATGCAGAAATTTGGAACATAGGTGCAGAAAGAAGCCAGAGCAGTGCTGAAAGAACCAACAGAGGTGCAGAAAGAGGCAAGAGGGGTACAGAAAGAGGCAAGTGAAGTGCAGAACGAAGCAAAAGAGGTGCAGAAAGAACCAACAGAGGGGGAAAAAGAGGCAAGAGGGGTGCAGAAAGGGGTAGGAGAGGTGCACAAAGAGGCAAGAGGGGTACAGAAAGAGGCAGGAGGGGTGCAGAAAGAGGAAGAGAACTGCAGAAAGAAGCAACAGAGGTTCTGAAAGAGGCACGAAGGGTGCAGAAAGAGGCAAGAGAGGTGCAGAAAGAAGCAACAGAGGTGCAGAAAGAGGCAAGAGTGGTGCAGAAAGAGGGCAAGAGAGGTGCAGAAAGAGGCAAGAGAGGTGCACAAAGAGGCAAGCGGGGTACAGGAAGAGGCAAGAGAGGTGCAGAAAGAGGCAAGTGAGGTGCAGAAAGAGGCAAGAGAGGTGCACAAAGAGGCAAGAGAGTGTACAGAAAGAGGCAAGTGAAGTGTAGAAGGAGGCAAGAAAAGTGCAGAAAAAGGCTAACAGAGGATGCAGAAATGTGGCAAGCAGAGGTGCAGGAAGAAGCCAGAGCAGTGCAGAAAGAAGCAACAGAAGTGCAGAAAGAGGCAAGAGGGGTACAGAAAGAGGCAAGTGAAGTGCAGAACGAAGCAAAAGAGGTGCAGAACGAAGCAAAAGAGGTGCAGAAAGAATCAACAGAGGTGCAGAAAGAGGCAAAAAGGGTGCAGAAAGACATAAGAGGGGTAAAGAAAGAAGCAAATGAGGTGCAGAAAGAGGCAACAGACGTGTAGAAAGAGGGAAGAGAGGTGCAGAAAGTACAAGAGATTTGCAGAATGAGACAAGAGAAGTGCAGAAAAGGAAAGAAACGTGCAGAAAGAAGTAACAGAAATGCAGAAAGAGGCAAGAGAGGCGCAGAGGCAAGCAAGAGTGGCTTGCACACCATTAGTACCAATTTAACACCCACATTTAGCAATAAGAAACAGGTGACCATTCTAGGTTTGCAAAGGACCTTCCACCACGCTGTAACACTTGTCACTGCATTTTTGTTAACGTTTGAGCCAGAAACAAGGCTTTTTTTGTTCAAATCTGCAGATTAGGGTGCAGATGATGAATTTTGTGGCTAATGCAGAAAATGTATAATTGTGCGAAAGTCGGTGCAGCCAAACAGTCACATAATTCCAGTGGCCCTGCTCATACCTCTGACTAGGTCCACAAGTGCTCCTCAGTGATTCCTTCTTTTTTTGTCTCACTGAGTTCATAGTTGAGCTTCTATGGAAACGAGGAAGACTAATCCTGAGGTTACCACTCCACAACACAGACTACCATACCACATAATTACTCTCCATAACACATAATCCCACTCTACATAATTCCTATACAGTAAATACCACATACTTTCTATCCATATAATTTCCCTGCACAACATACCACATAATTCCACTACACACAACGTACATCCACTCCACTCCAAAAAACATCAGTAAAAAACTTTTGCATTTACAACGCCAATAGCTCTAATTCTCGCAAATGCGAAACCTATTACATTGGAAACACTTCTTTAACTAGTAGTCACGTTTGCAGAGTGGTGGAGAAAGGGGGCTGGGCCTCCGACCAGCGCTCAGGAATTCCGCTGCGTAGGACTTACAGGAGGTACCAGGAGGGCTTCTTGGCCCCAAAGTCCCTCAGGAGTAAATTGGACTTCATCCCCCATCCCGTAGTCTGCCAGGAGGCGCGTTTGCAGAGTGTTGGAGAAAGGGGGGGCATGGTCTCCGAAGACGTCTTAGCAATCCCACTGTGTGGAACTTACAGGAGGTAAAAGAGGGGTAGTGTGCCCCCTAGGACATCCTTGGGGGCCAACTACCCCTCCTATTACCTCCAGTAAGTCCCACACAGCAGGATTGCTAAGTTCTCTTAGCAGGCCACGCCCCCTTCGCCCACCACTCCGCAAACGCGCTCCCTGGCGCGCTCTTAGATGGGGATTGAAGTCCCCTTCGCTGCTGGGGGTCCTTTAGGGGCCAACTAGCCTACCTCTTACCTCAGTAAGCCCCACACAGTGGGATTGCTGAGAGGTGGACAAAGGCCATGCCCCCTTTCCCCACCACTCTGCAAACGCGCCTCCTGGCGCGTTCTAAGTTGGGGTATTAAGTCCCCTTCATTCCTGAGGGTCCCTGGGGGCCAACTAGCCCACCAGGTACCTCCAGTAAGCGCCACACACCTGGATTGGTCCGAGGCCATGCCCCCTTTTTACACCACTCTGTAAACGCGGCTCCCGCCGCACTGCTGCTCAAGGGATTAAGTCCACTTGTGTCCTGTGGTCCTCAGGACACAAGTGGACCTCATCGCCCACCAGCAGTGCGCCAAGAGGCGTGTTTGCAGAGTGGTGTACAAAGGGCGTGGCCTCGGACCACCTCTCTGCAATCCAGCTGTGTGGCGCTTACTGGAGGTACCTGGTGGGCTAGTTTCCCCAGGGACCCTTCAGTAATCAAGGGGACTTAGTTCCCAACTTAGAACGCGCCAGGGGCGCGTTTGCAGAGTGCATGCAGGGAGGGGCGGGGCCTCCGGCGAGATGCCGGTTTCTTTTTAAATATTTTTTAGAACGGGGCTGTGTGGTCCCCTCTTTTAATATTTTGGGGCCCTGGGACCCATTCCCAGGGCCTGACCCTTTTAAAAAAACGGGAAGGCGACCGCGCGCACTCCCTCCGAGGCCATTCGGCCCGGGGACCCCATCCCTTGGGGCATGGCCTCCTTTTTAAAATGTATTTATTGGGAAGGGGGGCCGCATGGCCCCCCTTCTCTAGGCCACTATTGGCCAAGGGGACCCCATCCCCCAGGGCCGGCCTGCGGTTTAAACATTTTTTTTTTTTAATTACAGGGGAGGGGGCTGCGTGGCCCCCCTCCCGGGCCACTTCTTGCCCCAGGGACCCCATCCCCTGGGGCCTGGCCTCACCGTTGGGGACCGTGGGGGGAGCCCCAATGCCCTCACGGTCCCGCCGGCTCCCCGCCTCCTGCGGGAGCCGGCATTGCTTTTGCACAAGGGGAGCTGCTGACATGCAGCTCCCCTTGTGCAAAAGCAATCCTGCTTTGGTTTTGGAAGCGAGAGCAGGTTTCCTGCTCTCGCTTCCAAAACCAAAGCAGCAGTTATGGCTAGGGCGGAGCCGTGCTCCGCCCTGCCATAGCAAACGGCAATGTCCCGGGTGGGCACCCTGGGACATTGCAGGAGCCGGCTCTGGGGGTGGCGGTCCCCAGGGCCATCAAGGGCTCCTGGAGGGGGCTGCGCGGCCCCCTCCCAAGTGTTTAAAGCTCCGGGGAGGTGGTGGTCCCTGGGGCCCAGGGTTCCGCAACAGACCCCCGTATTTAGTGCCCCAGGGAGGTGGTGGTCCCCGGGGCAGTGTGGGGGGGCAGGAGCCCCCCACACTTTTTTTAATTCAATTTAAGCCCCCGGGAGGTGGCGGTCCCCGGGGCTTGGGGGGGCCCGCGAGGCCCCCCACCCATATTAATGAATGCCCCGGGGAGGTGACTGTCCCCAGGGCAGTGTGGGGGGGCAGGAGCCACCCCACACATTTTTTTAGAAGCCCCGGGGAGGTGGCAGTCCCCGGGGCTGCAGGGGCTGCGTGCCACCCCGCACATAATGAATAAAGCCCCGGAGAGGTGGCGGTCCCCGGGGCTGCGGGGGCCCCCGCGGGTCCCCGTTAATTATTTGGACATTGCCCCCAGGACCTGGCCCACCCAGGGGTTTATACAAAATGAAGCACGGGAGCCTGCGCTTCGTTTTTTTTTGTTTTTCTCATCCGGATTCGCGCACCCAGCGCGAATTCGGCCGGTTTTGTCCCTGTGGGACCCCCTAAGCAGGCCTAGGGGGTCAGGGTGTTTGTACCGTGCCCCCTTTTCTTATTTCTTATCTTCTTTTTTCAGATTTTTTGTGACTCGGTTACCGAGTCACAAGATGGCTGCCAACACATTCTGGTTTGGAGTGTTGGCAGCCAATCAGAAGCTTGTGCTCGGGAGGAGTCGCGACTCCTCTTCGGTGCTCAGATATCGATATTTTTCTTTTTTTAATTTCTCAGGAACTACTGAACGGATTTACACCATTTAAAAAAAGAGTCGCTTTCTGAACCAAGAGCTACCTTTTTGCCAAATTTGGTGTAATTTCGTTCAGCAGTTCGGGCTGTAGCCTGTTCCAATTTTTCCTATGGAAATTGACATGGGGAAAACACGTTTTGGGACCCCCCTTTTTTTCTTGGCCCCCGCTTGACGAATTACGCCGAAACTTTCAAGACAGGAGCTGACCGGAGCGCCCCATTAGTTTTGAAAATTTTGCAAAGATTCGTCAAACGGCGCCAAAGATATTGGCAAAAGAAAAATTGTCCGATAACTAGGTCCTAACTATAACTACCTACTGGCGACCGCCAGTAGGTAATTAGGTAATATATATATATATATATATATATATATATATATATATATATATATATATATATATATATATATATATATATATATATATATATATATATATATATATATATATATTATCTACTGGCGGTCGCCAGTAGATAGTTATAGTTAGGATCTATTTTCCATAGGAAATTCACAACATTCTATTTCCAATAACTTTGGCGCCGGTTGACGAATCTTCGCGAAATTTTCAAAACTCGTGGGGCGCTCCGGTCCGCTCCTATCTTGAAAGTTTCGGGGTTATTCGGCAAGCGGGGGCCGAGAAAAAAGGGGGTCCCAAAACATGTTTGCCCCATGCAATTTCCCGTAGGAAACTTTAGATACGGCTACAGCCTGAACTGCTGAACGGAATTACACCAAATTTGGCAAAGAGGTAGTTCTTGGTTCAGAAAGAACCCTTTTTGTTAAATGGTGTAAATCCGTTCAGTAGTTGCTGAGAAAATCAAAAGTAAAAACACATATATATATCTATGGCCGTGGAGGATCCGCGCACCCTCCCGATCACGAGCTGTATGCTAATTGGCTGTCAACACTCCAAACCAGGAAGTGTTGGCAGCCATCTTGTGCCTCGGTAGAACCGAGGCACAAGAAATCAGAGAAACAAGTGCGCAAAACGCAAAAAGGGGGAAGGGTAGAAACACCCTGACCCCCTAGGCCTGCTTAATGAATTTCGGTCGAAATTTTTTTTAAAAACGAAGCGCGGGCTCTTGCGCTTCGTTACTAATTAGCCCCCGGGTGGGCCAAGTCCCGGGGGCAGTGAAAAAAAAAGTGTGGGGGGGCCCAATACCCCCCACACTGGCCCGGGGACCGCCACCTCCCCGGGGCTTGAATAATGAGTTGCGGGGGGCACGCAGCCCCCCTGCAGCCCCGGGGACAGCCACCCCCCGGGGCTTGTTTTTTTAAAGTTTGGGGGGCCTCTAAGGCCCCCAAGCCCCAGGGACCGCCACCTCCCAGGGCACTAAAAATGCTAATTTGGGGGTCCGGAACGGACCCCCGAGCCCCGGGGACCACCACCACCTCCCCGGGGCTGTGCATTGGATGGGAGGGGGGCCGCGCGGCCCCCCTCCTGGAGCCTGTGATGGCCCTGGGGACCGCCACCCCCCAGGGCCAGCTCCTGCAGTGTCCCGGGGTGCCCACCCCCAGGACACTGCTGTTTGCAATGACAGGGCGGGAGCCTCGCGGCTCCCGCCCTGTCATTGCAAACTCTGCTTTGCTTCATCGAAGCGAGAGCAGGAAACCTGCTCTCGCTTCAATGAAGCAAAGCAGAATTACTTTCCATAAGGGGAGCTGCATGTCAGCAGCTCCCCTTGTGGAAAGCAATGCCGGCTCCCACAGGACGCGGGGAGCCGGCGGGACCGTGGGGGATTGGGCACCCCCACGGTCCCCAACGAGAGGCCAGGCCCCGGGGATGGGGTCCCGGGGCCATGAGTGGCCCGGGAGGGGGGCCACGTGGCCCCCCTCCCCATAATAAAAATAAATTTTAAAAAAACGCAAAGGCCGGCCCCGGGGGATGGGGTCCCTGGGGCCATAAATGGCCTGAGGGGGGGGGCACGCAGCCCCCCTCCAATTATTTAAAAAAAAAAAACAATGGCCATGCCCCGGGGGATGGGGTCCCCGGGCCGAAAATGGCCTCAGGAGGAGGGCCACGTGGCCCCCTTTAGTTTTTTTTTAAATATAGCCAAATAGGGGTCAGGCCCTGGGGGATGGGGTCCCAGGGCCCAAAATAGGAAAAGAAGGGGAGCCACACAGCCCCCTTCTAAAAAAATAAATTAAAAAAAAGACCGGCATCGCGCCGGGAGGCCCGCCCCTCCCTGCAGCACTCTGCAAACGCGCCCCCTGGCGCATTGTAAGATGGGGAACTAATTCCCCTTGAATACTGGGGGTCCCTGGGGGCCAACTAGCCCACCAGGAATCTCCAGTATGCGCCAGGGAGCTGCATTGCAGAGAGGTGTTCAGAGGCCACGCCCCTTTTTACACCTTTCTGCAACGCAGCTCTGTGGCGCTTACTGGAGGTACTTAGTGGGCTAGTTGGACCCCTGGGACCCTCAGGATTCAAGGGGACTTAATTTACCAACTTAAAACGGCCACAGGGCGTGTTTACACAGTGGTGAAGGCAGGGGACGGGGCCTGAGGTGATGTGTGCAAACACGCCCTGTGGCGTGTTTTAAGTTGGGGAATTAATTCCCCTTCAATCATGAGGGCCCCTGGGGGCCAACTAGCCCACCAGGTGCTTCCAGTAAGCGCCACTGCGTTGCATTGCAGAGAGGTGGTCCAGGTCATGCCCCTTTTTACACCTCTCTGCAACGCAACTCTGTGGCGCTTACTGGAGGTACCTGGTGGGCTAGTTGGACCCCAGGGACCCTTAGGATTCAAGGGGACTTTATCCCCCAACTTAAAACGGCCAGAGGGCGTGTTTGCACACGTGTAACCTCAGGCCCCCCCTCCCTACACCAGTGTGCAAACGCGCCCCATGGCGCGTTTTAAGAGGTAGTTTTAATCCCCCTGCCCTATTATGTACTAGGGAGTTACAGAGGAGGTCATGCTAATCACAGGGGTACCCCAACGCATAGTGTTCCCTAGTGTATGTAGGTGTTTTAACTGTATTCTAAGTGTCTTTTACCATAGCACTGGCTCTAGGCGTGGTTAGTCAGAGTCAGTTACCACCAGTACCCGTCTGGAAAAGGTGTGGGCACAGGATGATTTTGCAACAAGGCCTCTTTCTGCTCCTCTGTTGGTTCTTTCTGCACATGTCTTGCTTCTTCCTGCATTTTTCTTCGTCTTTGTGGACTTCTGTTTCTTTCTACATTTCTTTTGCTTCTTTCTGTGCGTTTTTTTCTTCTTTCTTCACATGTCCTACTTCTGTAGGCATGGTTACAAACTAGCATTTGAAAAACCTTTGAAATTCACTGAAAAAACCATAGGTTTCAGGCACGTTATAGTTAGAAATTAGCATTTTAAAAACTTTTGAAATTCACTGAAAAAACCATAGGTTTCAGGCACGTTATAGTTAGAAATTAGCATTTAAAAAACCTTAGAAATTCACTGAAAAAACCATAGGTTTTAGGGAAAGTTATAGTTAGTTGGACATTGCACTCGTACAAAACCCGTGAAATTCCCCCATTATAGTTAGTTCAGCTAACCATAACTCGCGCCCCCGCAATGCACTGCTGATGACGTCACATATTACATCACTCATGACATGGTCAGTGACATCACTGATGACATCACTGATGACATCTCAAATGACATCACTGATGACATCATCCATGTGATAATTTCATGCATCTTCTCACACCCTAACATAACTTTAGATACACCCACTCTAAATTACAGACTGCCATTCTCAAAACCATAGACACTCCAACACCAATAACTACATACCCACTCACTGATTCTTAGGTCTACACACACATCCACTCACTCACCCGTACAGTCACTCATACTTATGGTCACTCAGTACAGGACTATCATATGCACTCATACACCTATATAGACACTCACACACCGCCACTCATCCATAGAGGTACTCACACACATAGTCAGTCATAGAAATAATTATTCAAACTACCCTTTACTCACCTATACAGTTATACACACACCAGCTCACTTAGTCATACAAATACTAGCACATTCTTACGTTCTTATACAATCACTGATACAAGCAAACACTCATCCATGCAGCCACTCTCACAATCACACACTCTCACTTATAGACATTTATCTACTCTAACACACATATATACTGCCTTTTATATATGTAGTTACTTACACATGTACAAATAAGATATACATTCACTCACTAACACACCCATACACACACTCACCCACCCATACAGTCCATCACAGATGCACACTTCAAACTATGCACCCAGTGAATCACCCACTCATACATCTATGCACAGAGTCACACACACCGCACCCACAGAAACACTCAGGCACCCATACAGATACTCAGACAACCAATCAATAACTCATATAGACACTTATGTAGTTATTCACAAACCCATGCAGTCACTTACACACCAACAGACAGACGGATACAGAGATTCACACAGTTTAGTCACTAACCCATGCATTCACTAACATATGTTTAACCACTCACTTATAGAGTCAGTCACGCACCTAGTAAAACATCCATTCAGACACTTATACACCCACTCATTCTTCAATACGCCTTTCCCTATATATATTAAACATATTTAAACTTTACAGAAACACACAGTCACTGGATGATGTCATCAGTGATGACATTTGAGATGTCATCAGTGATGTCATCAGTGATGTCACTGACCATGTCATGAGTGATGTAATATGTGACGTCATCAGCAGTGCATTGCGGGGCGCGAGTTATAGTTAGCTGAACTAACTATAACGGGGGAATTTCACGGGCTTTGTACGAGTGCAATGTCCAACTAACTATAACTTTCCCTAAAACCTATGGTTTTTTTCAGTGGATATATATATATATATATATATATATATATATATATATATATATATATATATATAGTACAATTCTCCTTGTTTCTAGGACAATAATCCAGCACTCCAAGAAGGTTCTCTTCACTTGAACTTTATTAGTAAGGTGATGGCATCATATATATATAAACAACAGTCCCGCTCCCCATATCGAAGCAGTTGGCGACACCGTGGATGATTCAACACCAAAATTTTAATTCAAAAGGAGGCTCCTGATGCGTTTCGGTGGACGTACCATCTTGCTCACATAGCCGGGCGCCATTGTAGTTAGTAGTTTTATACACACACACAGAAAGGGTTGTCATGGTAACCTTGTCAATTTCATAGACATGGAAAACGACCATGTAGATAGTACATATTGGCCTAATTAAAAATGTAAAATAAAATAAATTAAAGCTTACAAATTCATCTTATCAAAATGAGATTCAGACAAAATCGATACTTTTGTTCTGCTTTTCTCTTAACCCAGGGAAGCACATCTAGTGTAGAACTGTTATAAAATGCGCTCATGGTGAGCAAATAATAAAAGTATTTCATCCACAAACAGAATCATGTATCAAATATACCATTGAGTTGCAATGTTGTATCCCAAACAAAGCACACAAAGTTAATTACACATAGTATGTCTTACAGTGTACATATTGCAAATTCACGTGTGAAGTAACATTTCTAACTATTGTGCCCCAGTGGGCCTAGACCACGGTATGAGAACTCATCAGTATAACATTACTGGTTTGTTTCGGTTTTACCTCTCCATTTAATGTGTAAAGTTACATGTCTGAACCACATACTCCTGCCGAATACCATGACACAAAGTTGCAAAAATTATAAAATTAAAATAAAATAAAATAAAGAGTTTGGGGAGTAAAAAAAGTAAATATTCCATGCACCTCTGACTGCAGGAGCGGGTATATCGAGCTAGAGATGTACCGTTAGCTCTTCATCAGAATTTAATCCCTGTGGTATTCTGCTGTTTAGCATCAATATGTACCGCGATTCAAGTCTCCTTAATTGGAGCTCTCTGTTGCCCCCCCAGGGGTTCTTGGGGACGGCATCAATGACAAAGTACACTAGATCCTTCGCATTACCTTGATGACATTGATTTATATGTCTCGCCACTAGATAGCTTTTGCCATCATTAGCTATGGCTCTAAAGTGTTGCAATATCATGAAATGGACCTTGTGAATCGTGCTTCCCACGTACCGTTTGTGACAGGTACATTCAAGTACATAGACTGCAAAATCACTTTTGCAGTTGTGTGATCCTCTGTTCACGGCGTGGCTAAGCAGCCATGATGGCGGACGCATTGTAGGGAGCTCCGCATCGTGGCCCGAGAATCCTCCAATTCTCCTGTGCTGGTAGAAGACATCGAAACGTCTTGCTAGCACCGAAGAGAGCCCAGAGCTAGCAGTGACTGGCAGCGAAACTTTGAAGCGGCGGGGCGCCTCGCTCACCGCAAAACAACCACCTGGCCCGCGGCGCCGCAGTGAGGCACGGCCGAGACAGGGCCGGTGCCCGGAGGAAACTGACTGCCGCTGCACCTCGCGGCCGAGACCGCGTTGCTTTGGTTCAGGAGGGGGCTGCGCCAACCCAAAGCTGCCTGGGTCTCTGGGTGCCCACCACTGCCGCAGACATGCCACGTCGTTCCAGAGTGGCGAGACGCCTGATTGTTCGGAAACCAGCCGCCGCGTCAGAGCATCGAGGAGGCTGAAAATGAAACTGGGCTTCTCTCCCCTCCGCTGAGCCGCGGAGCTGCAGCGGCTCACCGGGATCGGCTTGAACCTGTCTGGTTGGCCCCGGGGGGGTCTTGAGGTGGCGCTGGGGCCTGTGGAGGTGCGGGCCTGAGCTACATAGCGACCCTGGCCTGCGAGCGCACTTGTGAGCCTGCCTCCCACATCTGAACGCCGGTGAAAGAACGGCGGCCCGGGCCCAGCTAACAGTGGTGACCCGAGACTGAGACTACGCTACGGAGCGGAGGCGATTCAGCGGGACCTGGTTGAGTTGGCCTAGCGGGCCCGGGTGAGTTGCGGAGCGGCGCTGAGGCCTGTGGGGGTGCGGACCTAAGCCGAGAAGTGGCTCTGGCCTGTGTCTGGGGCTGAGAACTGACTGCCTGCGCTGGAGCGCTGAAGCGGATGCGAGCTGCGATCGAGCGGCGATCCTAATCCGCCCGCCTGATGTGACCTCCCCCCTGAGACTGGGGCTACGCTTCTGTTTTCCCCTCTCAACGCGTCAGGGCAGTAGAGTCACACTGAGACCTGGATGAGCCGGCCCTATTCACTCGGGTGAGCGGTGAAACGGCGCTAGAACCTGTGGGGGTGCGGACCTGATCAGACAAACTGCCCTGGCCTACAGGTGTAGCACGGTGAGGGACATCTGACGCGGTCCTCGGTGCGCCCTGCTGAGAAAGCGGTGACAGAGTAGACTGGTCGGGGGCTGCACCTGCCCGCGTGTCTCCCAGACAGAGGGCTGTGAGATTGTAGCGCAACACTGCCTGGAGGCAGTTGCAAGCAGGTTGGCCTGTGGATCTGGGGCCTGGCCGTCACCGTGAGATTGGAGAGGCCTTGTACATGACCTGAGAGGTGTGCTGACTCGGCCCAAACAGAGACCACTGCTGGACTTAAATCACGTGGCACCCCATAGAGGCCTGGCAACCCGTGCTGGACTTGTAGGAAGAGCCTGCTGCCACGCAAAGGCCTGTACAGAGAGCCATAGGGACGGCGACGCGCGGCTGAGGCTGTATTAGGATACAGCCACAACTAAGGCAAGACCCGGGATCAGGGATTGTAGCGGATTCAGCCAGACTGGAGCGGGCTGCAGCCTTCGGAAGGCAGCGAGTGAAGCCACGAAAGCCCAGGCCTCAGGCTGCAGACACCAATCTGAATCTACAGGCCTAATCAGGGTGCGGTGTGCTGGGAGCCCCCCTTCCTCCCACAGGCCCCATAAGAAGAAGCCAACTGCACCCTCGCTGAGCGTACGCACGCAGCCCGCAATACGCCATGGGCAGGAACAGGACGGGCGCAGGAGTCACACATTCTCAACCAGCCCCGGATCTTACGCAGCCAGTTCAGTCTGATGTGGCGCCTGGCCCCGGATCGTCCACGCTGGAGATTAAAATAGATTCAGTGCTCCAAGCGGTGGCGGGCATCGGAGAAACCCTAGCGCAGACCAGAGCATCACTAGAAAACCACATAGACAAGGTCACGTCGGACTTTACTCTCCTACATGCGGACCACAAGAAACTGGCTGCGAGGGTTGGAGAGCTGGCGGCGGAAACTGCGGAGTTCGCCCGGTCACCAAGGCACTGTCTGTTGATGTACAGGAACTAACTGCACGACTGCAGTCACTGGAACACAGGGTGGATGATGCCAAGGGCCGCTCCCGCCCGCCGGAACGATGTTCGTGTCGTGGGAGTGCCGGAAGGTACGGAGGGCAGGGATGCAGCCTTGTACGTTGAATCCTGGATGAAGTCCCTGCTGCCTGCTGAGTCGCTCTCTCACTACTTTGCAGTAGAAAGAGCACACAGGCCGACCACCACCTGGTGCAAGACCTTGCCCGTTCCTGTTCCATCTGCTGAACTTTAAAGACAGGGACACGATACTCCGCAAAACCAAAAGAATGGAGTCAATCGCAGTCGACATATCTCAGGTCCTTTTCTTCCCGGACTACGCCGCAGGCGTGCAGAAACAGCGCAGCACTTTACTCCCAGTCAAAAGGCGAATGCGTGAACTGGGCATAAAATACTCCCTTATATTTCCGGCCTGTCTACGAGTGATCGCAGATGGGTCCACTCGCTTCTTCAGTGAAGCAGCGGACGCATGGGACGGCTCGAGTCCGCAGGCCACCATACCTCGCCAAGTCAGAGAGGGAACGTAGGGGAGTCAAACACGAGAGGTCGAAGAAACCGTCGCAGAAGATACAAATCACAAGCGGAAGGTTCGCCAAGACAGCTGAGGACTGCTCCGAACCCAGAACAAGCACTACAAGAAAGGCAGGGTGTCCTGAGAGCGGTGGAGAGCATGAGAAGCAGACGGCCTAGCAGAGACACTGATGTCTCATCGGAACATTCGCTGAGCGGCGGCAGCTCAATGGTCATGTGGCCCAACGGAGAAGACTCGCAGTCACTCCCTGTGGTGATGCCTCAGACTGCAGATGACTTAATGTAGTGATACGGCGCATTTGATGACCATGTATGTATGCAGTTGCACCAAACCTGAGCACCCAGCATCCCAGGTTAGTCAGACACTTCACACGACATCCTGGTGACACATGCACGGGGCACGCTAGGCCAAACCGGATTCCCTGCGCGCGTGCCGACTGATGGGTACCTGGTGCACCACACAAGTTCAACACACCACGCGTGAACACTCAGGTCAAGCGGGCCCACAATGCTGCGGTGCTCTTTGCTAACTGCACACCAACCCCACCCGACACGTTCGAACCAGCGTACATAGCCGTCAGTTGCCACATGGCATTGTTAAGTGTTTGGCCAGATACCTGTTGTCCCTCTGCTCTACCCAAGTTCAATCCCACGCAACTCCCTCTCATGCCAACTTCACAAAACGTCGTCCACATGAACTTTAAGCACCTATGGTTGAACCACGCGCTCACTGACTGCGCTATGCGCAGCTGCCCGTCCCCAGGGGCGTAGGGTCGGATACGCACAGTGCTACACTCTTCTCTTGAAACATGCCACCCACCAACGCAGTCACCTGGAATGTCCGGGGGTTGCACACACCGTCATGCAGATATAACATCTATGCGTATCTTAAGCGTCACAAAACCCACATAGCGCTCTTGCAAGAGACGCACATAGCACAGCCTGAGATCCGTAAGCTGCAGCATCGGTGGAAAGGACAGGTCGTGGCCACAGGCTACTCATCTTATGCCAGGGGGGCCCTAATTTGGATCAGACCCGGGACACTCTTTACGCCAGAAGAGACCGAGATTGATGCCTATGGCAGATATGTCCTATCTAGGGGGCGGCTGAATGGGAAGCACATGATGATAGGCACTATTTATGCCCCAAACATGAACCAGAACACGTTCTGGCATACACTGTCCAACATACTCTCGCGCTGGTGCGATGTGCCATGGCTGCTAGGCGGGGATTTCAACTCGGTTCATGACACCACCATTGATAGGTCCTTCCCTCCACTGACACAAACCAATGCAGCATCTAACGCACGAGGTCTGGGTGAGTGGCTACGGTGCTGGGGGCTGTCAGATGTCTGGAGGGCACTTAACCCGCAGTCGCACCTCTACTCTTACTACTCTCATCCGCATGGACTACATGTCCGCATCGACCGCTTTGTTGCGACCCAGCAGGTGCTGACCCAGTGTGCCAGAGCGGATTACATGGGTAAAACGCATTCAGACCACAACCCCCATGAACCCCCATGGGCGATGAAGAGGGACCCACTACCCACCTCTGGAGACTACAACCCCTAGCCCTAGAAGACCCCCATTCAGGCAGGCAATAGATGAGGCGAAAGGTGCATATTTTGAAGAAAACACTGGCTCCGTCACGGATGCAGGGGTGCTGTGGGATGCGGGAAAGGCAGCGATCAGGGGGTGGTGTCTGGGCTTAAGCTGGTCCATTAGAAAACAACTTGACGATGAAATACGCTGCATCGAGCATACCCTAACTAGACTGGAGGCTGACTTGGTTCGCGGTGGGGCCACACAACAGGCAATAGACATACAGAGACAGAAACACACGGAGGTGCTAGAGAGATTACGCTGCCTTAATTACACATCACATGCAGCACGCACACATGCCGCAGCTGACAGGGCAGGCAGACTACTTGCGCGCATGATCCGCCAGGAGCACGCACAGGCACCTATACTGCAGTTACAGTCCGCCACCAGACAAATGCTCACCAAACAGTATGATATACATAAAGAATTTGTGTCGCAATACACCAAGGTATACAAATCGGTGCACCGCACGACCATAGAGGAGCTGGACTCCTTCCTCTCCCCACTCCCCCTGCCACAAATCACTGCCTACCAGCGAGGGGAACTGAATGAGCTGATCACACTGCCGGAAGTTCAGGAGGCGATACGCTCGCCGGCCACTGTTAAAGCTCCGGGGTCCGTGGCTTCCCGGCTGAATATTATAAAGCCTATCAGCAAGCGCTGGCACCACAGCTTCTCTCCATGCATTGCAACGCGCTGGAGACAGGGGCCCTGCCGGGTACACTGCATGGGTCATTGTTGGTGTCACTACCGAAGCCAAATAGGAATGCGGAACTGCTGGGCTCATACCACCCGCTAGCACTCCTAAATACTGATAAGGTTTTAGCTAAGCTGCTAGCGTGTAGACTGGCCCGCTAGTTCTGAAGCTGGTTCACACAGACCAAAATGGTTTTATGCCGGCCGGCAGCACGTCCCTAAATCTCTGCTGGTTCTTTAGAGTGGCTCGCTACGCTAGGAAGAACTGGGACCATTCTGGATGCCTGGTATTAGATCTGGAAAAGGCATTCAACACCTTGGAGTGGGGATTCTTGTTTGCTACGCTTCGTAAATATGACCTGGGGGAAGAGTTCCTAAGCCTCGTACAACTTCTCTATACCCAACCGGTAGCTAGAGTTAAGACAGGCCCGCACCTATCAGATCAGATCCCAATCGAACGAGGTACATGACAGGGGTGCCCGCTCTCGCCGTTACTATTTGCGCTGGCCATTGAGCCGCTAGCCGAGTCATTGCGCAAAACGCAAGATGAGTGGGGGATCCCCTTGGGTGATGGCATGCATGGCGTCTCGTTATACGCGGACAACCTACTTATTTACCACAAAGATGTTAGGTCATCTTGTGCATCAATAGAAAGAATATTACTTGAATTTGCTAACGTTTCAGGGCTCCGTGTAAACTGGGACAAATCATGCCTGTACCCCTTCTCGGAGACCACTTCGGACCCACGCCTGTCCCTCAGTGGCAAGCCAATCCATTGGCAGGTGTCGGCATTCCGATACCTCGGGATATTCATCTATAGAGAGCCTGCAGACCTTCTTGAAGGTAACCTGGTGCGAGCCATCACTACGATACTGGCGCAGATGACTTTCTGGGGCACTCTCTCTCTGACGGTCATGGGGAGGATTGCGTTACTCAAGATGGTAGTACTCCCGCGACTGCTGTACCACTTTGTAAATGTGCCCCTATGCCTCAAACTAACGCTGTTCAAAAGCTTAGAGCTGGATGTGCCGAAGTTCATTTGGGGAGGGGCGGGCAGCAGAGTGGCGCTAATCAAAATGTACCCTTCAACAGCCAGCGGAGGCCTCTTGCTACCCAACATGGAGAAGTACTATCTCGCAGCGCCGCTCCAGTAGGTGGCGCAATGGCTTGACGCGCGCCATCTGGAGGATTCAGCGACTTGTGCCCCGGGACTCACCCACCCTCAGATAGTGGCGCTGTTCCACCCTAACAGAAAGGGCAGACCACCTGCCCAGCTACTGGTGGAGGTGGCCCACTACTGCTTCCGTCGCAGCCTGCGAGTTACGCGCCATGTGACCCCGTATGCGCCGTCTCTCCCCATCCTCGGCACACCCAGAGGACACCGAGCAGTCACCAATGCGGAACTACCCCAATGGTAGGAGGCGAGCATCCTTACATTAGGGAACTTATATAGCCACGGGCAGTTCCTGCCATTCAATACCCTGGCGGAAGACACAGGCCTCCCCCGGGGTCAGTTCTTATTACATGCGGCGGTGACACGCATGCTACAAGCGGCATGGGGTGAGGTTGCGCAAGAGCCGGCCACACATCTGACTATGCAATACCTGCATGAATTAGGCGCGGGTCGCCATTTAGTCAGATGGTTTGCGGAATCATTAAGGATACACATAGCGCCGCGGCTGGAATCCCTTCGTGCCCACTGGGAAGCGGATTTGCAGCGCCCCAGCACCGATCGTGAGTGGGAGGATATCCTCAGGAGCCCCACCCATATCCACGCGACACCAGGTTCCGGCTCATACAGTACTATATAGTCCACAGAGCTTACTTGACCCCAGCCAAAATAAATAAATACTTCAATCGTACCGACGCCAGCTGCCCCCGATGTGGTGAGTCAGGAGGGGATTTATTACATGTACTATGGTCCTGCACATCCATACAATCATATTGGGGAGCAGTCACCAGAAGTTTAGCACAGTGCACAGAGCGCACACTTACCTGGACGTGGGAAGTGTGCATCTTGGGGTTATACAAGAGGCCTAGTAAGTATAAAGTAATATCCGCTACATTGACTTAGGGTTAATAGTAGCCAAGCGCCTACTCACGAGGCGGTGGAAATCCCCGGAGCCCCCCCCAGCGAAATCCTGGAACCAATCGCTACTTTGCTGGTCACAGGCGGAGAGCATAGCGCTGCGCCGAGAGGACGCGATAGGCATTCTGAAGAAGCCGATGGCGACGGAATGGGACGCAATTCTGGTGGACTTTCGCACCATATGGCAGAATCCCCCGAGGACTCAGATAACACGTCTGAGTAAACAGCTAGCAAGTACCTGGTGTCCCGGACGAAGAGCACAAGGCGAGCTAGTGCACAAGACATAGGCTCATCAATATACGCTGCGTGGCAGAACTGTGTGCCCCCCGCTGACATTCACCCAGGTCAAACAACACAACATACGACAAATGCTTGTCATGTAGTGAGAATCTTGGCAGAGGCATACACCTAAAGAAAAGCATAGCTATAAACGACGCACATGTGCATAGATCAGCAAAAAGGGAATCAGTTAAGCGTAGTCCAGGACGAGGCACCACCATCATTACTCTAGTTTCTTTTTACGAGAAGAGAGAAACATGTTATCCACCCAGTTACATCAATGTTATGTTGTAAGCAGTTTCATGTTTTTCTTTTAATAGAAACATACAGTGATGTACGACCGCTCAGGCTAATTATTGTTGTGAAAAAAAGAAACAACTTGCATTGTTATGTAACTATTGAACTAATGCGTACCATAAAATGGAAAACCAATAAACAAATTTAAACAAAAAATGATCCTCTGATCACAATAGGTGTTTCTCAAAGGGGTGACTGTATGGTTTTGGTATTACGACCATAACGACACGCTTTGCACTTCAAGCATTTCTGAAAGCCTCTGTTTGCTCTCAGCCAATCAGATCCGCTCCTAACCTGCAGAGACATCTGTACAAGATCTCTACGCATGGACTTAGCCCTTCTAAAAGATAGATATAAGGGGAGCATGTGGGATATCAGGGCCTATTACTGGGTCACTTTTAAGAATTTTCCAGTTTCTATGTAGGATGTTACGCAATCTGACGCGGTACGCCCAGTACCCTGTGATAAGACGTACCGGACAGTCCCGCTCCCCGTTCCGAAGCAGGCGCCGACACTCTTGAGGATATTTCACCAATTTTAATTCAAAAGAAGGCTCCTGGCGCGTTTCGGTGGACAAACCACCTTGCTCACATAGCCCGGTGCCATTATAGCTGGTAAATATATACAAACACATCCAAAGTGTTGGCATGGTAACCATGTCAGTAACATAGACATAGAAAACAGGTTAAACAAAATATAATGACCACATCAATGATACAAATTGGCCAAAGTAATGGTATACAATCAAACTTACAGATTCATTATATAAAATTTAAAAAACCTGAAATCGGCGCTTTTGTTATGCTTTTTTTATAACCCATGAAAACTCATCAAATATAAAACTGTTGCTAAGTGCACTCATAGTGAGCATATCGAAAAAATATCTCATCCACACTAATGATCATGTGTCAAATACACCGTGACATTGCAATGTTATATCCCCAACAGAGGACGCAGAGTTACTCGCACCTAGTGTGTCTTATATTATACTTTGCGCAAATTTACGTATGTAATAAAGTGTTCAGCTATTTTGCCCCAGTGGGCTTTGGCCTTTGGTCTGAAATCTCCTCAGTATATCTTTGCTGCTCCGTGTGGATAAAGCTATGTATATTTTGTTAGATTGCATGTCTTATCCTCATACTGTTGCCGAATACCATGACACTGAATTACACAAAAATAAAAATAAAAAGGGGGGAAAAAAGAAATGTTCCATGCACCTCTGACTGCAGGAGTGGGTATAGCGAGCTAGAGATGTACTATTAGCTCTTCATCAGAATTTAAACCCTGTGGTATTCTGCTATTTAGTATCAGTATGTACCGCAATACAAGTCTCCGTAGTTGGAGCTCTCTGTTGCCCACCCTGAGATTTTTGGGGACGGCATCAATGACAAAGTACACAAGATCTTTCGCATTGCCCTGATGGCATTGATTTATGTGTCTCACCACTGGGTAGCTTTTGTCATCATTGGCTATGGCTCTGAGGTGTTGCAGGATCCTGATGTGGACCATTTGAATGGTACTTCCCACATAACGTTTGTGATAAGAACATTCAAGTACATAGACTGCGTAATCACTTTTACAATTATATGATCCTCGGATCACAATAGGTGTTTCTCTTAAGGGTGACTGTATGGTTTTAGTGTTACGACCATAACGCCACGCCTTACACCTCAAACATTTGTGGTAGCCTCTGTTTCCTCTCAGCCAATCAGATACGCTCCTAACCTGCGGGGAATTCTGCACAAGATCTCTACGCATTGGCTTAGCCCTTCAGAAAGATATAAGGGGAGCGAGGGATGTCTGGGCCTATTACTGGGTCACTTTTGATAATCTTCCAATTTCTATGTAGGATGTTTCGCAGTCTAGCATGGTAGGTCGAGTACACTGTAATCAGACGTACCGGACCAGTTGGTTGTTGCTTTCTCTTAGATATACAAAATAACAGATCCTCTCTCTTCTTAGTTTTCGCTTTTGCTTCTGCTGAGTCTAACACTCCCTGACTATAGCCACGCACCTTAAGTCGTTTTAATAAATCATTCTGTACCTCCCCCAGTGTCTCCTCACTACTTCAGTGCACTTCATGCGCAAACATTCTGCATAAGGAATGCTATTCTTCAGCCTAGTCGGGTGAAAACTGCTAGCGTGCAGGATAGAGTTGCCCGACGTAGGCTTTCTGTATGTCCTTGTGTGAATACTGTTACCCTCTACATATACCAAGATCTAAGAAGTGTACTTCTTTTTTTTTTTGCTGATGGTATATGTGAACGAGAGGTTCAAATCATTGTTGTTAAGTCCCCGTGCAAACATCTTGGCTGACTCTGGAGACCCCTTCCACAGAATAAATAGGTCATCGATAAATCTGGTCCATAGGACCACATTATCTGACCATTCCTGTGCATCATTGACCACGAGTACCTGCTCCTCCCACCAGCCCATATGCAAATTCGCATAGCTGGGGGCAAAGCAGGTACCCACGGCCGTCCTCTGGATTTGTTTATAAGTATGTTGTTCATACATGATGAGGTTATTTTTAAGACACCCCTCGGCCATACTTATAAGCATAAGTGTATGCTGGTGTAAGTGTATGGGTTGTGTGCCTAAGTAGTGTTTTAACACTCTAATTCCATCTTCATGTCTGATGCTCGTATAAAGAGCTGTAACATCCAGGGTCAGGAGTCATCCCATGCATATATCCTGCGTAGGAAGTCTCCAGTATCCATTATGAACGAGGGTAGATTACGTACATGTTCCTGGAGGAAGTGGTCAATGAATCTGGATGCATTTTCAAATAGTCCGCCTATAGCCAAAATTATTGGTCGGCCTGGTGGGTTGTTCACATTCTTATGAACCTTATATATATAAGGGTTTTTATTTACCTGTAAAATACTTACATTTGCGCGGTAAAGGCATTCGTGTTAAAGGCATCCTCTTGGTAAAAAAGTTGTTGTAAAGACTTTTGTTGTAGAGAGTCTGTCATGGTTACAGTGTCGTTGTAAAGGCATTTGTTGTAAATGCCGTTGTTGTTCCATCATACAACCCCAGGGCATAGTTATGGGAAAGATTTGTTAGTTATCCTTTGTTAGTTGTAACAATAGAAATTTCAGGGTGTAGCCCATCATAGGTTGTGGTACTCATAGACTGATTGTGCGTTGAGCAGCAGGCAGTGGAGTTGTTCTAAAGCAGTCGTGGTTGGGATGGTCATGGTGGTGGTGGTACCTTGTGTGGGTGTTGCTGGAGAAGAGACAGTGCCGGCAGGAGAAAGGTTCTACCATGGAACGCGGAGAGTTGCTGTAGCAGTTGTTGTGGCGTAGTCTGGGGTCCAGGGCTAGGAGTTTGGCTGCGGAGTAACGGTGTGTAGCGAGAGAGCCAGGGTTCCTGGCGCTGGGCACGGTCCAGGCGCAGACATGCGCAGCCTGGCTTGCCTTTGGCACGCCTTTGGAGTGCCGGTGGCACGGCCGCTGAGCGTGGTCACTTGGCGGTCGCTTTGCAGCCTGTATTAAGTAGGTCCTGGGAGAAGGGATGGGCGGTCGGTGGAGGTGGGCAGGGCTGGCGGGAAGAGGTAGGGACAGCAGAGAAAAGGTGGGAAAAGTGAGTGGCGAGGGAGCTAGTGAAGCTAAAGCAAAACACAAAACAGAAGGAAATAAAATGAGGATTTACACAGGCAGTTTATTACGGCTGCAATACAAATTCAAACAGGAGGAAATGCAATGAAATATAGGCACTTTATAATATGCTGGACAATTAAGAGAGAACTTAACAATTATTGTGATTAAGTGAACACTATGGGATTCACCAGTTGATTAAGTAAATAATAGCAAGACAGTGGCAACAGTAAGAACGTATTAAACAAGACAGTGGCAAAACGCGAACAAAATGATAAACAGTGAGGATATATAATGAAGACAATGGTAAAACGCTGACAAAACGAGTAACAGTAAAGATTTATTGAAAAAGACAATGGCAAAAAGCGGGCAAAAGGAAACTGGTAAGAGGCAAGGCGGTAGAAGGCAAACGAGCAGCAGAGTCAGGAGACCTGTTGTGCGGGCAGCAAGAGGGGAGCTGGCACAGGGACCAGGGGCCTCCTTGATGCAAGAGACTGTGTTCTGTAAATTGGTTATAGCATCATAGATTACATTTTTGACATAGTGCTGCAAACTCGCGTTTACAGGTGTCCATTGGTGGGGATATACAAGAAGGGTCTTCACAGGGTGGGTGAAGTGAAAGGGCGAGGAAAGGAGGAGACAGTAGTGATTGGTGTAGAAATGGAATGACTGGTTTATTAACAAGGACAGTGTTAGGTGATGCAGGAGGGGTTCCATTGGTGCCAAGAGGCTCAGGAGGAAAAACATTAGAAGAGTGATGTTTTTGGAATGTGTCTCTTAGTGTTGGAAAGACAGATTTAGTTGTAACATGAATTGTAGAGGTATCCATACTTACCATTGGTCACTGACTGGGTATCAAACGGAATGTTGGTGATGTTGTTCACTGACTGGTGTCAGTGTGCTCATCAATGGTGTAGGAAGGAGACATGCTTGGTGTAGGATGAAGATTGATGTAAGAGTGGGTGATGTTAGATATAAGCAGTGCCTAATTTGAGACATGCAAACGTTTTCCTTTGCTCTCCCCCATCCCACCCGCTGCACCCACCACTTGTCATCAGTCATTTTATGCTTCCCTACCATTGATTCCCCCTCTGCCCTTCTACCAGTCTCATTCTTTTAAAACATTTTTACATTTTCTTCGAAGGACCGTGCAGCTGCAAACTGCTGCTAGAGTGCTCCTTCCTAAAAAAAAATGTATTTTAGAGCACTTGTTATATATATTTTTTTACTGTTCCAATATTGGCTTCTGCCATCTTGGAATGGAAAATTGAACAAAAAACGAATGTCTGCCACATCATTATGCATGTTCTGCCTGAGTGCCGATGCATAAGCGCTAATACATATGTGCTGACACTGTGGCCACTGTAGTGTCATGAGACATTCATGTGCACGCATCATGACCCATGTCGCTTATGCGCTATTGCAATGTAAATATTTTTTTGCATGTGCTGTTCATTATCAGCAATGCGGCAATAACTTATTTTATACTGATACTGAACAGCATTTAAAAAAGCATTGAGGCCTATTGGCTTTGCAATGCTTGTTTTATAGTTTGACATCATGAGCAGGGGAGGGGGCAAGTTAGTTAATAGAGTCAGCAATGCAAGATGAGTCTAATCAGCACAACCAAAATCAGAGAAATGAGGGATAAATTTAACTCTGAAGAGGAGGTGCAGCAATATGGATGATCTAACAAGAGAAAATATATCTCATCCAGGGACACTTTAAACCATGATTTGTCAGGCAGGAAATGTATCAAGTTGTAGTTCAGAGGCTTGACTTACAGTAGAGATACGAAAAAGCACTCTGAGGCTACCACGGTGTTGTTAGTGGTATTTTATAAGAAGCAGAGCAAGAACAATGTATGATTCCCATTTTCCTCCTTATTTTATGTGTATATGTACTTCAAAAAGTATAGGCACTCAAGAATTAAGAATTAAAAAGGTTTATTTTGAAAATCATTAAAAAAAATCAGATGGATATGATCCTATGCATGTTATACAAACAATAATTGTATTCCAGAATCCTTCAATAAATATCATACACCACAAACTTTGTGTATATAAATTCTTCTTTGCTTTTATTATGAATTATTTTCTCTGCTTAGCTATATTGCTCATCGTTTGTAGTTCACCCACCTACCATCCTTGCCTGCACCTTTGTTGTTCTTTCCTTGTTTCCTCCCCCAAGCAGCTCTGTTCGTCAAATGACTTCCTATATTCTGGTGTTTACCGTGCGTCAAAATTGTGTTCAGCTGCTGTACGAACTTGCCGGCATCTTCATCTGGTGTACTCAAGTCCTTCCAAACGCAATAACGCTGGATGCTATCCATGGTAGGGAACCAGAGGCACTGGGGCCTCAAGGGTGAGATGGCCTCCAGTGACAACAATTTTAACACAACTAAGCCACCCAAGATTTATATATAATATAATAATTAAAAACCACTGTGATATGCCAAACTGACGTTTGCTGGGGGTCGCGTAACTAGTTCGCAGAGATGAGTCTGGTTCGTTATTTGAATTAACCAGACAAATCATTCCACCAACTAAGAACGGCCATGCACTACCACCCACAGAATTGAGAAAGAGCTACCATTCTGTCAATTCAAGTCCTTCCCATTCCTGTGGCTACATAACATCCACACACCTGACTATCGTTTGATGCAGTGAGTCATGTGCCGACCCAGGATACTTTGCACACACGTGTGAGATGATCTGATCCGCCTGGCATACCACTTGCACGTTGATGGAGTGGTAGTGTTTGCGGTTCCTATAGATGTGTTCAATTGCCTGTGGTGGAACGAGGGCAATGTGGGTACCATCAATGGCTCCCACAACATTTGGAATGCCTCCCAGGTCATAGAACTCCCCCTTCACAGCTGCCAATTCATTCCTCCTCGGGAAGTGGACATGTCTGTCCTTGTGAAGCATCAATGCTGACAGGACGTCACGCAACACCATGCTGAACATGGGCTGTGACATCCCACCGGCGCTGGCCACAGTGTACTGGAAAGACCCAGTAGCGAAGACATGCATTGCAGCCATGACCTTCACTGTAGCAGACAATGCAGCCGGATATATTCTTTTGGGCTTCAAATGGGGCTTCAACTGGACACATAGGTTTCGTAGTGTGCGGCGATCCAAACGGAATTTCCGGATGATTTCGATGTCCTCCATCGTCGCCAGGTCGGGGACAGGTCGAAAGATGGGTGGTCTCCTCCTACGTATGTCAGGGTACACAAGCATGAGCTGAGTTATAGATGAGATGTGGTGAACAGCTTACCTAGAGACTCACACAACCACAACATTGACAGGACTCATGGTCAAGTGAAATGCACAAGTGACCTTCATTCAGACGTTGTTTTTCTTCACTCACTCGACATACTGATACTACGACATCCAAAGAAGTCGATGTGTATGGCATATAGTACACTGCTACATCAAGGATGAGCTGCCCTGTGGTTAGATGGCACAGCACTTGTGTTTCCCAGCATCAGTGCTGAGTTGCATGTAGCTGCTGTCACTGCACGACCGCAAGCTTTAGTCCCACAATACACAACAACATTACGGAATGAGGGCAGTGAGTGTCATCTGGACAACGCAATATGGATACGGCACGGTGGACAGACACATGTGGACATTATGGGGTCAGTCCTGCATGAGTGTGTGAGGAATTTGCATAACAGACATTGCAATGTTCACCTGAATGAGGCACAAATGCACATGGATTGTGTATACATGCCCACATGGCTGACAATGACCGATGATGTCGGTCAGAGCTATGTTTGTTTGTTCCACATGTGCACTCCTATGACGTGTGTGAGAACATTTACAGGCAATGTCAGCTAGGCACACTGCACGCCACACCAGTACGTGTGTTGGGGGTGCTAGGGATTACAAGTATGTCTGATTTGCAGACAATGGACACCTCTGATTGTCTGCCTACGTCACTGGCCCTTCACAAGACGACCCCTGGCCAAGAGACGCCAGTCAGATGTCAAGGGATATACAAGCGATGTTCACAGGTTGGATGTTTCATTACACAACATTGGTACAGTGCCAGAGACCTTTGTCCTTTTTTACTCCTTCCCTCATTTCAGTCCATGCTGGCCACGAGGCATGACAATGTATGTAATTTCACTCTCCTTTTCTTGGACATACCATGTGTGTGAAGACTTGGCTCAAAGGTCACACTCTCTCATACCTTCACAGTGTAGTGACCAGCTGGTCACTGTTCTAGTTGTTCTGATGTCCAGCCACTCCCAGAGGGCTGGCTTACCCCCCACCCCCCACCCCACAGCCACCCAGCACAGGCGTCACTGGACATGTGACCCTGCCAACAAGGGGGCCAGATGCACGTGCCCTGGGCCAGTTCTCCTATACATGTACGGTGTCTGTGTGGTTACTTTATATGCATGGGGGCGTCGTGCCCCACAACATTACACATGGGGTGCACCAATCACTTTAGGCAAATGAGTTGTGATGTGTGATGTAATTCGCATGGCGCCAATGCAAATGCAGAATGTGTTTGCATGAGCGGTAGCTGGCATCCGCAATGATGACACGCATTGGCCCCAATTGAATGATGCAGGGTTGCGGTCACAGCTTCCAGGCCGCTGCGGTGTAGCAACCACTATGCGAATGGGCCATCAGCCAATGGGTGCCTTCGGCGTACAATTTTTGATATTGCGGTGTGCGCGCTCTGCAACTGCGGGGCTCGTCATTGGCCTCAATTGCCTTCAGGGGCACCGAGGGTCACTCATGAGGATTGGGTGGGCCTCGCACTTTGCATTTGGCAGGTTGCCACATTCATCGTGCTGCCGCCACGCTTGCTGGGAGTTGTAGTTGTTCAGAGGTTGCATGCGTGGAGATGTTTGGTACGTACCTCTGCTGTTGAGCGCGGCGGCGTCTTGTCTGCCGGAGGTGCAGCAGGTAGAGCAGTGGAAAGGCCTGTAGCGCAGGATCCATGGCGGCTCTGGTGGTTTAGATGGGTTCTGTATCGGCTCTTCCTCTCCGTTGTTGTGTTTCCGCCATCCGCAACGTGGTGGTTTTTACGCGGCGGTGGGAAGGGCTGTTTGCAACATTGTAATCAGGTTGGTGGACGGAACGTGTTTCCGCATGCCGGTCTTGCTCTGTTGGCTCCGTCCACAACTCTTGCGTACGCAGAAAACGTGCGGAGCCTGAAAGACCGCGGCGGACGGAAAATGGCCTCTGTTGGACCATTGTAATTCGGTGGTCGCAATGACCGCATCCGGTGCGGGGAAATGAACGTTTTCCGCCACTGCCACCAGTGCGGATGGGCTTCCGTCCATCATCGTAATGAGCCCCTTAGTTGGGTACAGTGAGTGAATAGGGGAAGTTGGGACCTCTCATCTTGCATGTCATTCCAGCAAAAACGTAAGTCAGAACCTGACAGCGTCTTGCCAGATGTTGATGTTCCAATATCAGGGGAACACCATTCCCCTGTATCTAGATTTTACTTTGGCAGTACAGGCTGCGTGTCGGAAATTTTTGCCTGTCAAACGAATCCTACAGAAAGTTGGTGCCACCTACTTGCCACTTTATCCGGCAAAGCTCTGTATCAAGCTCAATGGGAAATTCCTCTACTTCACAGTCTCAAGGCTGCATTGAAGTTCTCTGGTTGCCTGGCTTCTCCAGCAGCGAAGCACGCGCCTTCATCCAGGGGGGTCGAGCAGCGGCCCCCTCAGTGATAATGACAACTGCTACCTGTAAATTATGCTGCAGAGTACGCGGGGTGGGCACAAGAACCTGGAGGAATTTGCCTCTGTCCCCATATAAGCCCCATTCTGTGGTGCTTGCCAGTGGGATTCTGAGCTCCTCTGGGGGCATGGTGAGTTCCATTCGACCTTCCTTGGTGTGAAAATGGCACCTGAGTCCTTCTGCGATCCCTTCTCTTTCTCTTTCCCTGGCCACCCAGCTATTTGCTGGCTGGGGAGTATGCTGTGCACTTCTTGGCAGCCACCTGGAATGATTCTCTTTACACTTTACGTCTGTGGAATGTTTAAAGGTTGTCCTGCTTAAGCTGTTTTTCCCCTGTTGTGGGCATCAACAGGGCCCATGCACAAAAGCTTCCATTTTACAAGTTCACATTGAATTCAAGTTCACATTTAAACTTGAATCCTTTTTAGACAGTGACTTTTTACATGCTTTACATGCTTTACACATACATGATAATGTACTCAGAAAGTGTTCTGCTTGCATGCACATTTTGTAAGCATTATACCATGGCACAGTACATTCTATTCAAGGATAAAGTACACTGAGCATGCTGCCCTTGTATTTTGTTGCCCATTTGGAGACCGTTCTGAATCAGAAAGACAAACACACACATCAGCATTGCACCTCTGACACAGTGCGAATGGAACCAGGCTTTTATTATATAAGCTGCCTCTGAGCTAAATTCCTCAGAGGAGGACTTCCATGCATTATCCTGGACTTTCACTTGTGGCAGAGTACCAGCCCCGCTTACGCCTTTCACTAGCCTGTTCTACACCAGACTGGCTTTCTGATACATCACACACAGGTAACGGGGAGTTAGGTTGCTCCAAGTGACCTGGCAGAATGCATTCTCACTATGCTCTCTATACGATAGGTTGTGTTAGATAGGAGTATCGTTATGATATATATTCATATATTCATATAATCACTGCATTATTTATAATGGTTGAATTATTCATTTTTTTTGCCCTTCTTGTAATGCCAGTTACAATGCTTTGTCTCCTTCTGCTAATAATTGCAGTTCATGTATTTTACACAATAATCCAGTTGCTTCAATAAATGTTTGAAATGCTAATTTGTGTATTTCTTGTGTCCCCCTAGGGGACCACCTAAGTTAACAACAAAAGAGTAACTCTGTTTCTACTATTTCCTTTGGGGCCTTAGAATGGTTATGTTCTGAGGCAGCAGACACCATTCGGTACCCGGTCAGGTTAAGGGCCCCAGATATGAGCTAGCCAGGAATTGGGCAAACATATTCTGATTATATGATTGGACTCAGTCCCCATATTTTGACGCATATGTTCAAACGCACAGTCCTACTTAATTATTAGGAATCATAGGACACCCCTTCCCAGTCACACAGACATTAATTGCTATTGGCACGTCTTTTATTTAGTTACAACTTGCAGGACACAAAACATACACCTCCCCTGACACTTGATGGCCACAATCAAGTGCTTGACTTGGAATAATAACATCCAGTTTAGGTCAGTCACTGTACCCCTATTGAACCCCAAGACTGAAGTCTGGTAAGACAGAGCAGGGGTTTCCAACAACCAGACAGTGGAAACACAAAATAGTTTTGGCATTCTGTTTTTGCCCTTTGAAGTGTGCTCCACTCCACCCAAGCAGTCTGTCAAGCAGGATTTGACATTCAAACTGTATTTGACACTGCAATGTCAAAATGAATCCCACTGTGATTGGAACCTACTTGATTCTTGATTGTGGGCGGGGGGTGAGGTGGGGGCCCAGTTGTCTGCTACACTTTTGCCTGTGACAGGGAAGGCCTCTCTGAGTGCCCCCAAAGTGTTAAATGTAAAACTCAAGCAGACCTGCCAAGCAGTATTTGACATTGAAGCAGCATTTTACACTGTAATGTCAAAAGGGATGCTCACAGTTCCACGCTGCATATTCTGTCAGGTTCAGAGGGGTCATCTCTGTCCATTCAGGTCAGACTATTGTTTCCTCCTGTGAGGCATTTCACACCCAGTCACACCTATTGAAATGCTAATTACTGTATTGCAGAAGAGGGAGAACAAATGCATGTGGGCCTCCAGAGGGTTTAGGCAGGGAAAGTATAACTTTCTGAAAGTACCTTAATAGTTATCAAAATTCCGACTTAACCACTGATTTGGATTTTTAGGTTTAAATCTTTTATTGGGTTAACAGCCAGTGTATCAATGTGCCAGGCAAGAAGCATCAAAACATGGGCTAGGCAGAGCCCGGGTAGGCGGCTTGGCACTTAGTACAACTGAAAGTATAAAAACGAAGAAAATAACAAAAGATAACAATTCCCCCCCCTCCCAACATCCCCCCCCCCCGTCCACTGCGAGTTAGGAGTTGTGTTTGGGTGCAAAGCGTTCACGGTTGTGTCGAAACTCATTGAGTGGTAGCGTCAGATGTGGTGAGTCGTAAGAGGCGTAGGTACCTGGGGCATGTAAGCTCCCGGAGTTCTTGGACCAGGATGGCTAAGAGTGGTTGCCAGAGCTCTCCAAATGTCGAGCCTTTCCCTGCCAGTGTAAGAGATATTTTTTCCATCCCCAATATATGCCACAGGCGCTGGAGCCAACCTATGTGAGAGGGAATCCGAGGGGTCTTCCAGTGAAGTAGAATATTTTGAGTGGCCGTACCCAGCGCTATCGCTATCTGGCGCCCTCTTCTGGACCTGAGTGGGTATGTTAGGGGGTTCGGTACTCCCAAGAGAATGTAGGCAGGGAATCTGGGGAGCTCCGTGTCAAGGTGTTTATCAATTTCATCCAGAATCTGAGACCAATACTGTTGCAAATGCTCACATTCCCAAAGGAGGTGAATCAACGTTCCGGTTTTCCCACACCCCCTCCAGCAATCCGCGCTTTGTGTGGGGTCGGCTCGGTGTATGCATTCTGGGGTCTAGTACCAGTAGGTGGCTAATTTGGTTAGCGTTTCTGTAAGACCCATGTTGCTTGCCGTGTGCCGAGCCCTGTAATATACACCCTCCCATTCTTTGCTGCTGAGTTCACGTCCTAAGTCCCTCTCCCATCGTGCGCGACTTGCATTGTATGTGCGCGTGTATCGAGTGAGTAGCATCTTATAGAGGTCCGAAATCAATTTCTTATCTGATGATCTTGTGATTAGCAATCGTTCGTAAGGGGTGAGGTGTCTCTGCGCGTTCGGCCTATTGTCAGGGTGTAGTGCCCAGTGTCGAAGTTGCAGGTAATGCAGCCTTTCGGACTCAGGAAGTCCATAGTCGGATCTAAGCTGGGGGAAGGAGATCACCCCCTGTACATCAAATAAGTGTCCCAATGCTCGCATTCCGTGGCACGCCAGCATGTAAAGGCAGTCTCGCCTATCCCCGGGCTAAAGTCTGGGCTGTCGAAGAGTGGAGTGAGAGGAGAGGGGAAGGTGGTCAGCTCGTGCCTCCTGTTAGTCTGGTCCCATGTTGTTAAGATGGTGCGTGTAATGTGAGAGGCGTAGAGGTTGGGGGGTCTATGCTGCTTCTTGAGGAAGGGGATCTTCCTGAGGGATGTGCCCGCTACCGCTCGGTCCTGGAATAGCCAGTGTTTCTCTGACTCAGTGCGATTCCATTCCACTAGGTGTCGTAGCTGCGCAGCTTTGTAATAGAGTTGGATATCAGGAATCCTAAGTCCACCTTCGTTGGGCGGGAGGGTGCTGACTAGTCTCTTCATTCATGGTTTACGACCCTGCCATATGAAGAGGGAGAGCTCCGACTGCACACGGTTTAGCCAGCCAGGGGGAGGCCGTAGGGGGAGCATCTGGAAGAGGTATAAGATTTTGGGTAAAACTGTCATCTTGATGGCCGCTATCCTCCCCAGCCAAGAAATAAGGTAATGCTTCCACCTCTGCAGATCGGAGCGGATTTGAGCATGTAATTTGGTGTAGTTGACTGATGCCGTGGTTTGCAGAGTAGGCGCTAAGTGAATTCCCAGGTATGGGACCGTGTCCCCAGACCATTGTATGGGCTGCTGACTTTGGAGGCGTGCCTACGCGTGCGGCGATAGGGAGAGGTTGAGGGCGGTTGATTTCGCAATATTGACCTTGAACCCGGAAGCCTTCGCGAAGGAGTCCAGCTCTGACAAAAAAGCTCCCAAAGCTACCGCGGAGTCCGCCAGGGTCACAGGGACATTGTCCGCGTATAGACTGATGGTGTGTACGTCACCCCCGAATCTGATGCCCGTGATGTGTGGGTGGGCCCGAACTCTCTGGGCTAGCGGTTCCATGTACAATGCAAAGAGCAGGGGTGACAGAGGGCACCCCTGTCTTGTACCTCTGCTTATGGGGAACGGGGCTGAAGTATGTCCATTGACTCTCACGGACGCCTTAGGGGAGTGATAGCAGTTTAGAACCTGTGTCCTCATTCTCTCTCCCAGGCCAACGCGGATCAGTGCCTGTTCAAGGTATGGCCAATGGACCCGGTCGAAGGCCTTTTCCACGTCGATAGTAAGGAGCATGTAGTCCCCGGGGATTCGTGATGCCTTCTCTATAAGATGCAAGACCCTCTTGGTGTTGTCGCTGGTCTGTCTTTGGGGAATAAATCCCGCCTGGTCGGGATCGATTAAGCCCGGCATGTAAGGAGCTAGTCTATGCGCCAAAATCCCAGTGTATAGTTTCAGATCTATGTTCAGGAGGGAAATAGGGCGATATGCCCCGCAGCTAGTTTTATCTTTCCCTGGCTTGGGAATAACCACGATAGCGGCCTCAAGCATGGATCTGGGGATCGTCCCCGGGGACGCTAAGGTATTGTAGAGCCTGGTCAGTAAGCGTGCTAGAGTGGAGCAGAATTGTTTATAAAAGGCCGCAGTGTAGCCGTCCGGGCCAGGGGATTTGGCTAATTTAAGTCATGCAATGGCCGCTATGACCTCTTCCACTCATATGTCCCCTTCTAGTTGTTCCGCCTGTTCCGGGGTCAATGAGGGGAGGTGCGCCTGCGTCAGATAAGCGTCAGTGTCTTCGTCTGCCAACGTCTTCCCGGTATAAAGTTGGGCGTAAAAGTCCCGAAACATCTCAGCGATAGCGCATCTTCTGTGATTGTCCTCCCCGCCTGGTCTCGGATCTCCTGAACCCCCTGTAGCAGTCTAGCTTCGCGCAGTTTGTGGGCTAACAGACGCCCGCATCTGTCCCCCCAACATAAAACGAATGGCGCAAGCGCAGCGCTGCATATTTCGCCCTATCGTGGTCTATGGCCGCTAATTGTGCCCGGGTCGCCGTCAATTGGCGCCAGGTTCGTGGTGCCCCTGTTCGTTGGTGCATTTGCTCTAACTCCCTCACTTTTTGTGTAAGGTCGTCGCGCTTTCGCCTGCGTTCCGCGTTGTCTGCCGTTGAGATAGCGATTAGTTCGCCTCTGATCACGGCCTTAAGTGCTTCCCATCTGGTGGACAGGAGGGTATTGGGGTTGTCATTGTGTGATAAATTATCGTCAATTGCGCGCTGTATCTGGTCAACTACGTCTGCGCGCTGCAGAAGGGTGTCCCAAAGGCGCCACTGTCGTGAAGGCTGTTGAAGAGGGGGTACGGTCAGGGTGGCCACTACTGGCGCATGGTCCGACAGCGATGCCACTAGGATTTCAACAGCTGACGTGATGTCGCGGAGCGCCGCAGAGCCTATCAGGTAATCGAGTCTCGCGTAAGTTTTATGGGCATTAGAGTAGTATGAGTATTCTCTAAGATGGGGTGGTGACACCGCCAGAGATCCACCAGGCCTAGTTCTACCAATCTATTCAACCCTGCAGAGGAGAGTGCGCCAGCTTGGCCATAGCACTGAGCCGACCTGTCTAGAGTGTTATCAAAAACTAAGTTAAGGTCGCCCCCAAGGAGGATCTTGCGCTCAACTGTAGCGGTGGCCTCAGTCAATGCCTCGTGGAGAAACCGTTCTTGCCCCTCATTAGGCGCGTACAGAGACCCAATGACCAACATGTGTCCCCCAACCGTGAACTGGTAAGAAAGCAACCTGCCCTTGATCTCTGCCACCTTTTGCACTACCTTCCCCTGAAATGCTTGAGAGACTAAGATCGCGACCCCTGCTGTCTTAGAAGGGCTAGACGAGAAAAATTGTGTGGGAAACATGCGAGACCTGAGTTGATGACAATCTTTTGAGAGCAAGTGCGTCTCCTGCAGGAGACAGATATCTGCACCGGTGCTCTCCAGATACGAGAGGGTCGCCCTGCGTTTGATGGGATTATTGAGTCCTGTCACATTTAGCGTGAGAACCTTGAGATTAGTGAGAGGCATCTAGGATCCTGGGAGCGTAGTATGCGTTGGGGGACCCAGGGCTAAGTCCGTGTGCGCGGACTAGTGCGCAAGTGTAGAGGGGGCCCTGCATATTAACACCAAGTCTATGTGTGTCGGGGAGCAGTGGACGGGGGACCCAAGTAACATAAAACCCTTCATAAACTGTCATAACAAACTCAAGGAGAAAGATTAAGAGTTCAAAGTTCAGTCCATCATCCAGGGATGATCGGTAGGAGGTCTTCGTGGGGACCATCATGTGGCCAAGCTTGTCCCCCTGCCCCCCCCGCCGCCCACCTCAAGTGAAAAGAAGAGAGGACAGGTAGCCCATACTGTATTCACGGGGTTTGCGTCTTCGCCAGTGCCTCCGGGAGGGCCTTGATTTGGATTCTTTATGACTATTAAAAATAGCTTTTTAACTATTTGGCTAGCTGTTTCGTAACTAAAATCAGCATTATTAAATGTGATTTAATTCACATTCTACAGCTCTTTACCACCACTATTACATATAGGTAATGCTACTAAAATCTATTGTACCAAATGAATCAACTTAAGAAAAACATAAGGCTGAGTCCTCACTAGGTTCAAATCATGAACTGCAGGCTGCATATAGCACTCTCCAGCAATCGCTTAACCCACTGAGTTATCTTACTATCCTGCAATTGATGTTAATCATATTTATTTCCAAACCAAAAACGTCGGTCCCGCAGTAAGAGGTGGAAATTAAAAATGTCCTAGCTATTGTGAGGGATGGTTTCAATTATTTTAAAGACACTGAGCAATGTCCATAAAAGTATATTATGGCATATCATTCTCTCATCATCCTCTTTCTTTGCATGAAGCATAGCTTGAAACACCTCTTCTTTGTCTCTTTTGAACCTCATTGTTTCCCTTCTGTAACTAGTACCTGACAGTGTGTATAACACTGTACAAAGTATATCACTTGTACATATTATCAAAACCTTAATTCATGTATAAGACATCATCTTAGTAATATAATTCATTCAAACATACTTATAACCAATGCATTTTCCTGACTTTTCACCAATTGAAGAGCATTCTTCTCAAATTGGATGGAACAATCCTTACCTATATGTCCTTAAAAGAATTGAAACTTTCCTTCACAATAGCTAGGAATTTAAGGCCACATGTATCATTATTTCAAGTAGTGAATACCTAATTGCGATTTTCTCCGAATCGCAATTAGGTAATCGCTATTCCTAATGTATGAAACTCTTTTGAGTTTCATTAGCGATTCCTAATGGGTCGCAAATAGACCTACCTCATGCATATTAATGAGGTAGGTCGCAATTTGCGACCCATTAGGAATCTATGCCATCACAGGGATGGTGGCCAGCTGAGGTCAGCAGACCACCATGTCTGTGATTGCTTTTAAATAAAGCAGTCTTTTTTTTAAATGCAGCCCGTTTTCCTTAAAGGAAAACGGGCTGCATTTAAAAAGAAAAAATGAAACTTTGCAGTTTCATTTTTTAAGAGCAGGCAGTGTTCCGTGGGACCACTGCCGGCTCTTAAAAATATTTTTTACCTTTCTCAAAGGGGAAGGGGCCCCCTGGGGACTCCTTCCCATTTGCGAAGGGGCTACCACTTTCTCCAAAGAGCCTGTAACACATGAATGTTTTGCGACCGTAATTCGGTCGCAAAACATTCATGCATCCCATTCAGATTCGGTATTTGGAAGGGACGCCCTAACACGCCCCTTCCAAATACCAAACCGCAAACACAAATTGCGATTCGGTAAAGTGTTACTGAATCGCAATTTGTGTTTCATGCATATGTAAAAGCATTTTTGCGGTCGGAAACGGACCGATTGGCTGTGTCCGACCGCTAAAATGCTTAATGCATGTGGCCCTTAAACTTTCATTTATGATAGCTAAGAAAGTTTTCCTTCTGTGGCAGGAACAGAGGCTCTAATTATGCTCTTTTAAAGCTTACTTACCACAATTGAAGCCAATTGTAATAGTGGCTGAAGTAAAACTGTTTGAAAGTGGACTCCAAAGACCAGTTGGCTTTTCTTAAGATATCTTCCAATCTGGACCCTAAGAGGAAGGCTTTAGAAGACATGGCACCTCTGGCTGAATGAGGGTCAAATACCAAAATGTTAATGCCCCCTTCTTGCA
Source organism: Calotriton arnoldi (assembly GCA_963921515.1). NCBI lineage: Eukaryota > Metazoa > Chordata > Amphibia > Caudata > Salamandridae > Calotriton > Calotriton arnoldi. The sequence goes on along the minus strand of CAWUFW010001871.1, from coordinate 2,460,501 downwards.
TCACCTGTCTAAACCACCTAGCCATAGTGGGTGAAGAAACTGCTTTGTTCGGTTAAGTAATTGTGATTAACAAATGTGTGATCCATCTGGGCCTGAGTTTGTGTGATACACTCTCATATTCTTGCAAACATTGCACCATGCATAATCAGGAAATGCTGGATAATAAACTGTCCGCATGTTAGACTTTGTGTATTTGGTGATGGTGAACATTGCCTCGTCCAGGGTAAATGATCATCCTAACAGGTCTAACGCTTGCACATACGACACTCTTCTGCATGATATGGGGCAAAGTAGCATGGTTAACTTTGCAAAGGGCTGTTTCCTTATAGAGGTCAGAATTATCTGGCCAATTATGAAATTGCTATGTTTACCTCCCAAGTGTGTGTATATTTCGGTTCTGGTGGGTTAGATAACCTGATACCCCTCATGAGCTTACTAATCAAGGAACGAGAACCTACTGGGCTACTTGCCACAGGTACATGTACAGCTGATATGGATGATCTAAATGAATTAATGGTGGAGTATGCTCTACCTAGCTCTACCAGTTGTGATAAGAAATTCTAAATGAATTCAATATAGGCCTGTGGGATCTATGAGTCTCTCCAAACACCAAGTGCACCAAGCACACCAGAAATACTTGTCTCTGTTATGGGTTCCTGAAGCCCATGCCTGTTCCATATAGGATGCAGCTAATTGCTAAAGTTCTGGCTTATTCCACCTATGTCTGAGATCTGCCAAGACATGAGGGTCAGAAGATGTCCTGAATCATTGGGTGAAATTCTCCTCCTAGATCCCATCGAATGTGCTGGAAAGTTGGAAGCATTGAAGGAGAGATGCATGACATTTCCAGAAGTAACAGGAACCATGCCTGAGCTCCCAAGATCAGAGTCACTAGAACCATCTCTACTTGTTGCTACCTGACCTGTATCGACACCCTGTTTATCATGATGAGAAGTGGAAAGGCGCAGTTCAACCCTTCACTCCAGTCTTGAAGAAATGCATCCACTTGTGTGGCCTCTGGGTCTGGCCCACAACTGAAGAATTGTGGAACCTGAGTGTTCAATCTGGATGCAGATAAGTCCCAGGATGGTGTCCCCCATCCCTGGCACATCAGTTTAAATTCTTGAAGATTCAGTCGCCAGTATCCAGGAATTGTGAATTTCAATCCGCAATGGTGTTGGAACTGGTAGGTAGATTGCTGACACTGAAATTCTCTTTTCCAAGCAGTAATGCCAAGAGTACTTGGCGATCTCTGCCAATGCCAATTTCATACCATCCCAATTTGTTGACATATTGCATTGCTAAAACATTGTTCATCTTCAGCAATGTGCAACATTTCACTTAGTTCTTTGCCAAGCTGTGAATAGCGAAGGACCACATCACCAATTCAAGGCGGTTCATATAGAGATTCAGTTTCTTCTGGGACCATCTTCCACCCGTGGATTCCTCCCCACATCTGGCTCCCCAGTCCCATCAGCTGGCACCCGATTCTATGATGACTTCTTGGACTGAGCCGAAGATTGCTCGACCATTCCATGCTTCCATGTAGTCAATGACTTAACAAAAGTTGAAGGGTCCCCCTTGCAAAGATCATGGAGGGGGCCCACATGCTCTGGACCCAGACAGGAGCTCTTAAGCCTCAGGCCAGCCGCCCGTGCACAGTGCCAGAAGGGGCCGCCTAGAGCTCGGAGGCCCCCACACACCACAGGGGCTGCAGAGGCTATGTAGTTTAACCACCAGGTCATCGGCTTCTTCCGTCATTGTCACCCCTCTGAATAAGAGATTCCCTTCTGCAGATACTTGGTCTTCAGGCATTGCAAGGCCCTGTAACGCAATGGCCTGGGAAAGATCGCCTGAATAGATGATGTCAAAAGACCCACAACTCTCGCCAGAGTAAGTAGTAAAATTCGATCTGACATGGTCAGTCTCCGCAATCCTTTCTTGATCATGTTGACGCTGTTGTTAGGTAAGTACAGAGTCTCCTTCTGTGAATCAATTACAAATCTGAGAAATCCCATTCTGAGCTTTGGTATCAGATCTGACTTTACTGTTTAATTATAAATCCCAGATCCTCCAAAAGCGAAATGGCCAACTGTGCCTGGTTCAGTAGCATATTCCTGTCCTGTGCCATGATAATCATATCCTGCCATATTATCAGTCTGCATCCCTGTGTCCGCAACCAAGCCACCACTGATTTCAGTAGCTTCGACAAGCATCCCAGGGGGAGGGATATGGTGGCAGGGGGAACGAAAGCCCGAAGGGAAGAACTTTGAATTGCCAAATTTGGTCTCTCCAGAGAAACTGAAGAAATCTCTCGCATCGCGGATAAATTGTGTTTGTAAGGTAGGCACCCTTGAGATCTAACCTGATAATCAAGTGCCTTTGACAGAGAAGATCCCTTAAAAGATGGATACCTTCCATCTTAAAATGCTTGTAAATCAACCAACTATTGACCTATCGCAAGTTTATTACTGGATGAACACCTTTGTCCTTCTCTTTTACTACAAAGATATTGCTAAAGAATCCTTTTTGATGGAGAAGGGATTTTTCTATAGCACCTTAGTTGTCTGGGTCTTCAACTTCTTGATCTATAATAGTACAGACCTCTTCTAAGAATGCAATTGGATATGGGCTTACCTGTTGTCTTGGGGTTCCCGAAATTCTATTTGGTCTGGTGGACCCATGCATCTGTGGAAATCTCCTCCCATTTGCTTAGGCACACTGCAATTCTGCCCGCCAGTTTACTCGGGAAGAAGACCTTATTCTTACCTGAGGAATTATTGGTTCCTCTGCCGCCACCTCTGCTGGTGTATCCTCTATTAGACTTGTTCTTGGAAGGGCAGAAGGGGGAGTAATCCGTTTTATCTGTCCAATCTGAACATTTAGGACCTTGATTCCCTCTGGAGCCCTAATTAAAAAAGTGGCCAGATGAGCAGTCCCAGCCATGTCTGGCCCATCCAAAAACTCTGGGGCTAAAAACTTTTTGAATTAAGGATTATGCTTATCCAGGGCCGTATAGGCCTGCATGAATGTAGCTAGATCTTTAATGAAGGCGTCTCCAAAAAGGTTACCCTTTACTTCAGGACTGGCCTCTGTGGAGGCCAATACCCACAATTTGGGGTCCAATCTCAATTAGAGTTAGAGGGTTCACTCCGTTGAAAGGGCATAGTTGGCTTTGGCAACATATAGATCTCTCTCTGGCACTCCCCAAAAATATTTTCAGGTCAATGTTATTGCCAGTCCTTTTTGCTTAGTCCGCCATGTCCATTATCTTTGTAAATAGTCCAATATTATGGAGGAGCTTACCTGGGATGAACGCCACGATCTATCAATACCCCACTTAGGGTTTTTCATAAGCTTACCCCGGTAAGTTACCATTGCGGTATCAAATTCAGGAGTGGCTGTGACCTTAGCCTCAATGGAGGATCCTAGTCCTTCTGCCCGCAATGCATTGTGTACATCCTTGCACAAAGGCTGACTTAGTCTCTTCTTGAGTTAGAAAGCCACCTTCAAGGAATGCTCCCACTACGAGGAGTGGGGGTGCCTGATATTGTCGGGATAGAAGAGATCTTTGCACTGATCCTGGTCATTAGAGGTTTTGGCTGAATTGGTCTTAATCTCTTCCACACCCCTCTCCGAGGGGGTGTCAATTCTTGGATCTTTTGGAGACTTCGTGAGTCTTTGTAAGATAGAGAGGCCGTTTCTCCTTCTTTGTTGTTAGAGCATTGGTCACCTTTCGGGCTGGAGTCCAGGGGAAACAATCCACAAGCCTGCACCCTCCTAGGAAAGGCCCACTTGGCCGGATTGTAACAGATGGTGTAGTTTCCAGAAAGATTCCACCAACTCGTTAGGCTTTTTATAGCCAGGTACCGCAGTGGGGGCCCCACCATCATCAGAACAATGCATCTGTGCCAGAACACAGAGGTGTCCTTGGGGGACTTGGTGGATATGTTCTGCCCCTTTGGCATTGCCGTCTCTACTAAAAACTGCCCTATCAACCATTGAGACCTGTTCAGGGCCTAAGTCGTATGAATGTGCCATCTCCTCCTGTCTCACATACCCATGGTTGTCAGCCATACATAAAGTTGATGTCTTCCATCGGTGGCGAATACCCTATCTACTCCCTGATCTTTCAAGGGGATAAAAATCTCCTGCCAACTAGAATTGATTGTGTTTGTAAAACAATAATGGTGCCCCTCTCTAAGAGACTTGCTGATTAGCTATCCTGGCTGAGAAACTGAACAAGAGCCCTGGTCAATTCTCAAAATGGTCGACATGACTCGGGGAGGCATGAACAGTTGCTCACTGATTGCTCGATGTGCTCCTATGCTTTGGAAACTCTGTCTAGAGCGCTGTTGTGTTCCTCAATTCTGCTCTGAATGTGCTTCTCAGAAAGTTGGTTGTGTTGGGGAAAGGAAGGCAGATTGGCTGCATCGGTAAGTCACGATCTGAGCGGCTGATGTTAAGAAAAACACGTGTTTTGGGCAAAAGGAAACACTACTTTTTCACAGTACATTGAACCCTGAAATCAATAAACCATTCATGCCAATAGGCCCCATTCAGGCAGGAGTCTCCTGATTTTTTAAGCGAAAACTTTATTTTAGGTGTTTAACGCCTAAACATGACTCTGCTTCAATATAAGCCAATGGGGAAAATACATTCCCCTGATCTTTTTTTTTGTGCGAAATCGCCGACTTCCCAATTTGAAACTGTTGGCTTGTATGATAAACATGCATCAGTTCAATTGAAAAAGTGTGTGTGTGTGTGTGTGTGTGTGTGTGTGTGCGCGCGCGTGCCTATGTGCGTGCGAGTGTATGTGTGTGTGTGTGTGTGTACAGGGACCTTATAGTTAGGAAATAGAATAAAAAAACCTTAGAAATTCACACCAAAAACAAAGGTTACAGGGACGTTATAGTTAGATTCAGATTTTACACGCCTAAAACCATAGAAATTCAGCAGTTATTGTTATCTCAAGAAACTATAACATAATTATAACTCACGCCCCGCCATGCACAGTTTTCTCATCAATAATATTATTGCAAATGTTGCAGTAATATTATCAATGATGTCACTGAAGATGTCATGACTGATGTAATATGTGGGGTCATTAGCAGTACATGGTGAGGGAGTGTGTTATAGTTACCTTAGGGCACAAGATATAGTTTCTTGAGATAACTATGACTGCTGAATTTCTATGATTTTATGTGTGTAAAATCTGAACCGAACTATAACTTCCCTGTAACCTTTAGTTTTTTGTGAATTTCTCAGTTTTTTAAATTTTATTTCCTAACTATAACGTCTCTGTAACCTTTTTTTACATTGAATTACTAGTTTTTTTTTAACATAAAGTAATATTTAATTACCATATGTTATTCCAACTGGTGCTGCGCACGGCCTGTGGCCAAGCCCTACGGCCAACCCCCCCCGCATGCAGCCAACACCATGCTGCACATGGCCTTTGGCTGGGCACAGTGGGGGGTTGGCTGCAAGCCCTGGCCTGTGTCCAATCCCCCAAAGACAGTTAACCTGCTGACCCCTTCCGGTCCACTTTTGGCCCTGGGGATCCCATTCCCTGGTGTCTGGCACATTTTTTGAGCAGAGGGGGTCATGGGCCCCACTCCCCGGCCTGCTTTTGGCCCTGGGATCCCATCCCAAAGGACACAACAACATATTTCAGGGGGGGGGCATGTCACCCCGGGCCCGGGCCGATTTCCACCCTGGAGACCCCATCCCTTGGGGCTTGGCACATTTTTGGAGGGATGGGGGCACGCGTCCCCCTCCCTGGGCCAATTTTGGCCCTGGGGATGCCATCCCCCGGGGCCTGGCCATATTCCAAAGGGAGAGGGGGGCACGCAACCCCCCTCCCTGTGCTGATTTTGGCTGCAGGACCCCCATCCCCTGGTGCAAGCCTAATGTCCAGATGGGGGCCATGCGGCCCAACTCCCCGGGCCAATTTCAGCCCCGTGGACTCTATCACTCAGGGCCTGGCCAACAAAGGGTGGGTGACCCGGTGCCCACTCTATGTTAGGGACTGCGTGGGGGAGCCCCAAGGCCCCCACACTCCCAGCCAGCTCTCTGCCTCCACCAGGCGCCGGCATTGCTCCTGCCCTCAGGGAGCAGCTAAAAATGCTGCTCCCTGCAGGTGAGAGCAATCTTTGCATCTGTTTTCTCTCTCGCTTCACTGCTGGCAGAGAAACAGATGAAAAGTCTACTCCCAGCAGGCGGGAGCATTTTCATGCTCCTGCCAGCTCAGAGCGCACTTGGTGTTTACTCCTGCTTGGCGGAAATTTCGAAATTGCTCCCGCCAAGAGCAAGCACCGGTTTTCCTGCCAGTGCTCTTTATTTATGTGGCCAAGGGATGGGGTCCCCGGGGCTGAAATCAGCCCGGGGGGGGGTGCAGGAAAATATAAAATAAAATGGCCTGTGGGACCCCAACACCAGGCCTAAGTGGTCAGGGTAGTCCTACCCTGCCCCCTTATCTTTTTTTTAAAAAATTGGGGGACTCAGCCGATTCCTAGCTATACATATATCTTTTTTCTTTAATAACTCCGAAACTACTGAACGGATTTACACCAAATTACATAAAAGGGCTCTTTCTGGAACAAGATTAGCTTTTTTCCAAATTTGCTGTATATCCATCCAGCTGTACGGACTGTAGTCGTGTCTAAACTCCCTATGGGAAATTGCATAAGGGACCCCCCTTTTTCTCTGCCCCTGCTTGACCAACCACCCCGAAACGTTCCAAACAGCAGCTGAAGTGATTGGCAAACTAGTTTTGAAATTTTTGTAAGGATTTGTCAAATGGCGCCAAAGTTATTAGCAAAACAAAAAACGTTCTTCCTATGTTAAGTAGGTCCTAACTATAACTACCTAGTGGCAACCGCCACTTGATAATATAATATATATATATATTTACTACTGGTGGTCGCCAGTAGGAAGTTATAGTTAGGAAGTCGTTTCCATAGGAAGAGTGTTTTTTGTTTTGCCAATACCTTTGACTTTGGTGCCGTTTGACGAATCCTCGCATTAGCACGGTGTTCAATTCAGCTGCTGTCTTGAAAGTTTCGGGTTGATCTGTCAAGCGGGGAGGCCAAAAAGGGGGGTCCCAAAACTTTTTTTCCCCATAGGGAGTTTAGACATGACTACTGCTCGAACTGCCGAACAGAATTACACCAAATTTTGTAGGCAGATAACTGTTGGTTCAGAAAGCGACCTTTCTGTGAATTGGTGTAAATCCATTCAATAGTTTTTGAGATATTAAAAGAAATCCAAATTTAGATATATAGGGACGCAGATCCTCAGAGGATCCAACAGTCCAGGGCTTAAATCTGATTGGCTGCCAACACTTCAACCAGAAAGTTATGGCAGCCAACTTGGGACTCGGCTTCAGCCGACTTCCACAAAAAATGCTTTAAAAAAAAAAGAAAAGGGGGCAGGGTAGGAATACCCTGACTCCCAAGCCTGTTTCTTGAAGTCCCAGAGGGACCCCGCCATGGCAAAAAAGCACTTTTTTATTTTTGCAGCGGAAACGCGATGCCATGGATCCGCAGCCAAACATTTTAGAAAACAAGCGTTGTCTCCCGTGCTTGTTCTCAATAAAGCCCCCGGGTGAGCCAGGTCCCGGGGGCAGGCTGCGTATAGTAAATATAAAAGGAGGGTGGTGCACGTGGCCCCCAAGGGCATTTTTATGCCCCGGGGACCACCACCTCCCTGGGACTACATAAACATATAGGGGGGGCACACCGACCCCCCTGGGCCCCGGGGACCACTTCCTCCCCGGGACTTTCCAGCAGCTCCTTCCTTGCAGCAGCAATGCTGGCTCCCGCAGGAGGCTCAGAGCCTGGCTGGGACCATAGGGGCCTTGAGGCTTCCCCAACGGTCCCGGGGAAAAGAGAAGATAGAGGCAAAATAAAGGTCAGAAAAGAGCTAAAAGAGGCAGAATAAAGGTGAGAAAATAGCAGGAATAAGCTAAATAAAGGTGAGAAACAACTAGAAATTGGCAAGATAAAGGTGAGAAACGAGCAGAAAGAGGAAGAATAAAGGTCAGAAAAGAGCAGAAAGAGGCAGAATAAAGGTCAGCAATGAGCAGAAAGGGGCAGGATAAAGGTGAGAAGCAAGCAGAAACAGGCAAAATAAAGGTCAGAAACAAGCAGAAAGAAGTAAAATAGAGATCAGAAACTAGCAGAAAGATGCAAAATATAGGTCAGAAACGAGCAGAGAGAGGCAGAATAAAGGTAAAAAATGAGAAAAAAAGGCAAACTAAAGTTCAGAAACAAGCAGAAAAAGGCAAAATAATTATCAGAAACAAGCAGAAAGAGGCAGAATAAAGGTCAGAAACAAGCAGAAAGGCAAAATAGAGATCAGAAGTGAGCAGAAAGAGGCAAAATAAAGGTCAGCAACAAGCAGAAAGAGGCAAAATAGAAATCAGAAACTAGCAGAAAGAGGCAAAATAAAGGTCATAAATGAGCAGAAAGAGGCAGAATAAAGGTCCGCAACGAGCAGAAAGAGGCAGAATAAAGGTGAGAAACTAGCAGAAAGAGGCAGAATAATGGTGAGAAACAAGCAGAAATTGGCAAGATAAAGGTGAGAAACGAGCAGAAAGAGGCAGAATAAAGGTCAGAAAAGAGCAGAAAGAGGCAGAATAAAGGTCAGCAATGAGCAGAAAGAGGCAAGATAAAGGTATGAAACGAGCAGAAAGAGGAAAAATAAAGGTCAGAAACAAGCAGAAAGAAGTAAAATAGAGATCAGAAACTAGCAGAAAGCCGCAATATGTAGGTCAGAAACGAGCAGAGAGAGAGGTAATATGAAGGTCAGAAACATGCAGAAAGAAGCAAAATATTGATCAAAATGCGCTGAAAGAGGCAAAATAAAGGTCAGAAATGAGAAGAAGGAGGCAAACTAAAGGTCAGCAACAAGCAGAAAGAGGCAAAATAAAGGTCAGAAACGAGCAGAAGGAGGCAAACTAAAGGTCAGCAACAAGCAGAAAGAGGCAAAACAGAGATCAAATACAAGCAGAAAGAGGCAAATAAAGGTCAGAAACTAGCAGAAAGGCAAAATAGAGATCAGAAATTAGCAGAAAGAGGCAAAATAGAGATCAGAAACTAGCAGAAAGAGGCAAAATAAAAGTCATAAATGAGCAGAAAGAGGCAGAATAAAGGTCAGCAACGAGCAGAAAGAGGCAGAATAAAGGTGAGAAACTAGCAGAAAGAGTCAGAATAATGGTGAGAAATGAGCAGAAAGAGGCAGAATAAAGTCAGCAACGAGCAGAAAGAGGCAAACTAAAGGTCAGCAACAGAAGGAGGCCAAATAGAGCCCAGAAACGAGTAGAAAGAGGCAAAATAAAGGTCAGAAACGAGCAGAAAGAGGTAAAATAGAGATCAGAAATGAGCAGGAAGAGGCAAATTAAAGGTAAGCAACAAGCAGAAAGAGGCAAAATAAAGATAAAAATTAGCAGAAAAAGGCAAAAAAGAGATCAGAAACAAGCAGAAAGAGTTAGATAAGAAACAAGCAGAAAGAGGCAGAATAAAGGTCAGAAACTGAGCAGAAAGAGGTAATATAAAGGTCAGAAACAATCAGAAACATGCTAAATAGATATCAGAAACAGATAGAAAGAGGCAAAATAGAGGTCAGAAACGAGCAGAAAGAGGCATAATAAAGGTCAGCAACAAGCAGAAAGATTCAAAATAAAGGACATAAGTGAGCAGGAAAAAGCAGAAAACTAGCAGAACCCACTGAGACACTCATGCACCCACTCACAACAATTCTGACACTCACACACCCACTGAGACACTAATGCACCCACTCGCAGACCCACTGAGACACGCACCCACTCACACACCCAGTGGGACACTCATGCACTCACTTACACACCCACTGAACCTCATGCACTCACTCAAACACTCACTCTCAGAGGTTACAGGCTACAGTTAGGAAATAACATTAAAAACCATACAAATTCACCGAAAAAACCAAAGGTTACAGGGACGTCATAGTTAGGAAAATGAATTAATTTTTTTTTTAGAAATTCACAGAAAAAAACAAAGGTTACAGGGACATTATAGTTAGGCTCAGATTTCATTCGTACAAAACCATAGAAATTCAGCAGTTATAGTTACTTTAGCTAACTATAACTTACGCCCCAGCAATGCACTGCTTATGACCTCACATATTACATCACTCATGACACGGTCAGTGACATCACTGATGACATCTGAAATGACAATCCCTTGTGTCTGGACAAAGCTAACCCTCTCTGAAAAGCTATAATGATAGTGAAACACGTGTCAGGGTTTGCTTTTATTCATTTCAGGTTGGCTTGGTTGGTATTTTACCAATTCAAAGCTATTACTGTGCCTGGAGTGGTAAAAGGCTTTTGTCATTTTACAGCTCGGCGTGGATGGCACTGTGCTAATCCTATGCTTAAAGACTTTGCTGTAATAACGGCAAAAGACTTTGTCCCTTTTTATCTGAGCGTGGATGGCACTGTGCAAATCCTATGGTTAAAGACTTTGATAGAAAAGAAGACATTTGAGGTGAGCAAATTTAGAGTGTCGCTGGTGTTGTAGGGTGCTCTATACAGGAGCTACTCTCCACCTATACTTAGGAACTGCCCAGAGTTCTCTGCTACTATTTTGCATATATATATATATATATATATATATATATATATATATATATATATATATATATATATATATATCAATTCGTCACCGTTTCTCCTCTGAGTCCACAGAAAGACGGGCCCGGACCACTGTTTAGTGCATTAAAATCCTTTATTGCGTGCAAGACGGCATAACGCGTTTCAGCTCTCCCCGGAGCCTTGATCACATGACAAAGTTCAGCGTTACCATGGACGTATTTAAAGTGACAAGTGCTTACGTGACTATCATCACCTGTGCAAATAACGCAATGGACATTGAAGAGTTACTGCCTTCGATTGGCTGACACATAAATAATCATATATATACAAAATTCGGGTAAGCATAGCATAAATACATAACATTTTGTAAAAACTCTTGTTACATTATTCCGACATTTCATAGAGATAATATTATTAAAACCTTTTATCTGTGGTTAACAATCAATCGACATTCATGTCATACCCCTTAATATGATTGTGTCATTTTATGTCCTCACGTGTCTCTGCACATATATAAAAATACTACAAAGAGGGTTGTGCTATGTTGTGTACTAAAGTGCAATGTGCTTAATCACCCAATCACCTAAGTGCAAAGGTTATTCCTTCATTGACACAATTGTGGTTTGTTTCATCTAAATATGCAAGCAGGCATCATTGACTCAGTTTTGATATAAATGGTGGGATCTCTATGTGTGCACAGAAATATATCTACCCATGTCTAATTCAGTATCTTTATAATTTACCCTAAGGGTCATGGAGGCACACGTTGTCAAAATTGATTGAAATAAGTACTCAATATGAAGTGCAAATTACAATTTACATTTTGTAAATTGGTAATGAAATTAATGGAATCAAAACACACACATGTGTATGGGTCAAAACATAATAATATCAGTTTAAATTCCTGATGACCCAACATATTGTCTACATAATGTAGTCTACGGGACTTATCTAGATGTGTTTTGATTAATATTTGTACCTCATATGAGCTAGATAAAGTACATGTGCTACATATCTACAAACGAATCAATTTATCGTTCATGTAAATTAGCTTGAATGTTTCCCTAGTGTTTCTAATAAAGACTTCTTGGCAACAAAACAATGTACACAGATAAAACAATTCCCAAGTTACCTGATAATCACTAAAATCATAGTAAAATATCATAGCAAAATGTCTTGATTATAATATCATTATACATGAATAAATGCCAATAAAATTTAAATAAAACACCAGCTAAAATCATTACACATAATATAACCTAGTTTTAAGAAGAACCCTTAAGACAATCAACTAAGAACACTCCATATTAAAAAGCCCCATTTTTTTGTTGTTGTTATTTTATAGACATGTATATAAATCCTCTGTGACATTCAACCCCGATGGATGTTTAGAATTCAGATCTAAAATGTATCTAGTCTCTAATTGACGTAGGCGATGTTCCCTGTCACCACCTCTTCTACTCGGTGGGACAGAGTCAATTACAAAATATTTGAGGTCCTGGCTCTTAGATTCATGGTTGCTTTTAAAATGACGTGCCACCGGATAAGTGTTGTCCTGATTATTAATCGCCCTAATATGCTGTAAGATGCGTTTATGCACCTGTAACTTGGTGCTGCCCACATATTGTAGGTTGCACGGGCAGATTAAAACGTACACCGCATATTCTGTTTTACATGTCAGAAGTTTAGTTATTTTAATGCTTCTGGCACTAAATGGTGTTGTGTACATTGTCCGGTTTTCCCCTTGTTGGCACGCCTTACATGTTTTGCATCTGTAAAAACCCTTGTGTGTCTGTAGCCAGTTGGTGTTCTCAATAACCTCCGGGCTGGTTTTCACCAGATCATCCCGCATGGAGAGACCCCTACTGTATGTAATGGAGGGTCGACTTGGTAACATCCCCCAATAACAGGGTCACTCAATACCATGGGCCAGTTTCGTGAAATGATTGATTTAAGCTGTCTATGTTGCTGACTGTATTGGATAATGAATCTAAATTCATCTACTGTTTCAGTGTCAACTTCTCTGTTGGTTTGCTCAAAATCCTGGGTTCCTAAAGCTAAGTGTTTGGATGATAGTAGTTGGTATCTGTCATGGCGCATAGATTTCAAGATAGCGCTATCAATCACCCTTCTAGAGTACCCCCTCTCGAGGAATCTTACTTTGCTATTCTCCTGGGCTTCCCTAAGGTCTTTATCATTACTGTGGATCGGCCTCATACGAAGCATCTCCCCATATGGGATGCTATTTATCAGATGTCTAGCATGGGAACTACTTGCGTGAAGTGTCGAGTTCCCCGCTGTCTCCTTGCGGAACAATTTGGATTCGATTTTATTGTCAATCACATAGATTTTAGTATCTAAAAAGCTTACTTCTGTTGCATTTATGGTCGCAGTAAATTGCAAATTTAAATCATTCATGTTTAAAGCTGTCACGAAATCATTAGCATCATTTTCATCACCATCCCAAATCACAAATAGGTCGTCTATAAATCGCAACCACATTTTGACATTTTTAGTCATCGCTTGTCTATGTTGGGTTTTGAGGACCAGCTCCTCCCACCATCCCATATGCAAACATGCATAGCTGGGGGAGAAGCTGGCCCCCATGGCTACACCTCTGATTTGTTTATACAATAGATTATTAAACATGAATATGTTGTTTGATAAACAGAAGTCCACCATTTCAATTATCATTTCCCTCTGTCTGATTGTGATTTCTTCTCTTTTCTCCAAGTAAAATCTCAAAGCTCTCAAACCATCTGGGTGTCGTATGCTGGTGTATAATGAACACACATCCAGTGCTATGAAAAAATATTCAGGTTTCCAAGCAAAGTCCTTGAGTTTTCTTTAAAAATCCCCAGTGTCACATACATATGAAGGCAATGATTTAACAGCATCTTGGAGAAAAAAGTCAACATATTGCGATGTGTGCTCAAGTAGGCTATTCCTGGCTGATATTATTGGCCTGCCAGGTGGTTTCCGTAAATCTTTGTGGACCTTAGGGATAAAATAGATTGGGGGTACCACTGGAAGATCATTTTTTAAAAATTTGAACTCTTGAGATGTTATATTTTCTTTGTTTTTCCATGACACTAGTTTTGAGTGATAAGTTGTGTACATTGATTTTACTTCAGTGTTATTGCTTTTGGAATAACATGTATTGTCCCTTAGTTGTTTAAATGCGTCATTCGTGTATTCTTCTTTGGACATCAGAACAATGTTGCCACCTTTATCCGAATTTCGAATAGTGATACTGTTGTTTTCTCTCAATCTCCTCATAAGTAAATTGTAATCATGATTCAATTTATTGAATTTCCATTTTTATTTTTCGTCGTTAAATTTAGTTGTTTCACTTGTTCCACTACACTTTCATGAAAGATATCAATGGAGTCGCGTATCATAATAGGATTAAATGTCGATTTGGCTTTAAATGGTGTCTTAATCCCCTCCTGTAATTTGGTAGATTCCAATTGAAAAACAGTAGATGTATGGGGATCATGTGTTGTTTCCTCAGTAGGTGAATCATTATTCATCCAAAGATCTTGCATCTCTTGACTGAGAGAGGCCTCCAGTTGTGTCACCGGCATGTCAACCGTTGTGTCTACTCTTGTAGTGACCCTATCTTTGACAGGGTCATCACCTTTCTTGTTCAGAGTGTGGAATTTTTTCAATTTTAACTTTCTGACACTTTTAAATATGTCTAACCTGGTTTTTGAGTAATTAAAGTCTCTTGCGGGGCAGTATGAGAGGCCCAAGCTTAGGATTCTTTTGTCATCATCGCTTAGTGTTACGTCCGTTAGATTTATGATTGTTTGATCAGTTACGCTTGCATATATATATTTGAAGATGATCCAAATGCACAGCCCCGGGGAGGTGGTGGTCCCCGGGGCTGCGGGAGGGCGGAGAGCCCTCCCGCACCATTTTTTCAAAGCCCCGGGGGTGTCGGTTCCCGGCGCTTGGGGGCCTTAGAGGCCCCCACATAAACTATAAACCCACCCCGCATGCCCCCGGGATTTGGCCCACCCGGGGGCAAAATAGCATCGAAGCGCGGGAGACCGCGCTTCGATTTTTTTTTATTGGCTGGATCCGCGCACCCAGCGCATTTTTGCCGATTTTTTCAAAAAAAAATTAACAAAATTTTTGGCCTTGGGGTCCTGTGGGACCCCTGAGGCAGGCCTAGGGGGTCAGGGTGTTTCTACCCGGCCCCCTTTTGCATTTTGCGTGTTTTTCTCACTGCTTTCTTGTGCCTCGGTTCTACCGAGGGACAAGATGGCTGCCAACACTTCCTGGTTTGGAGTGTTGACAGCCAATTAGCATGCAGCTCGTGATCGGGAGGGTGCGCTGATCCACCGCGGCCATAGATATCGAAACTTATATTTTGGATTTTCTCAGCAACTACTGAATGGATTTACACCATTTTTAAAAAGGGTGCTTTCTGAACCAAGCACTACCTTTTTGCCAAATTTGGTGTAATTCCGTTCAACAGTTTTTGCTGTAGCCTTGCATAAAGTTTCCTATGGGAAATTGATTTTTTCACTCTTATTTTTTGAATTTCTCCGCAACTACTGAACAGATTTACACCATTTAAAAAAAAGGTCGCTTTCTGAACCAAGCGCTACCTTTTTGCAAAATTTGGTGTAATTCCGTTCAGCAGTTCGGGCTGTAGCCGTGGCTAAAATTTCCTATGGGAATTAACATGGAGAAAACACATTTTGGGACCCCCTTTTTCTCGGCCCCCGCTTGATGAATCACCCCGAAACTTTCAAGACAGGAGCGGACCGGAGCGCCGCACTAGTTTTGAAAATTTCGCGATGATTCGTCAAACGACGCCAAACTTATTGGGAATAGAATGTTGCGGATTTCCTATGGATAATAGGTCCTAACTATAATTATATATTTATATATTATATATATATACAATTATATATATAATTATAATATAAAAAATATATAAATACATCAAATTTACCAGCAGCAATACTAAACAGAAGCATCATCTCCCTTTTCTGGATGTGCTACTCACCATTCATGAACAAAAAATTACAACTGATCTGTACCACAAGCCTACAGATGCTCATTTGTATCTAAACTGGACTTCATGTCACCCACACCACACTAAACTGAGCATCATCTACAGCCAAGCACTCAGAATAAGACGCATTTGCAGCAATGAGGAAACCTGTAAAGACCATCTACAGGAGCTTGCTACATTATTTAAAAGGCGAGGCTATCCTCTGCATATCATACAGCAACAAATTGACAAGTCTTTGCAGTTACCCAGAGAAGCACTTATTTGGAATACCAACAGCAGAAACAAAAGTGACAGAACTCCATTTGTGGTTGACTATCATCCATCAGCTCCCAACTACAGAAATATAATGCAAAAACATTTCCCTTACTGTCTACTTGTGAAAAATTGCAAAAGGTTTTCCAAAACCGCCAGTCATTGCTTACCGCAGAGCTCCAAATTTACGATCTCTTATTGTGAGAGCTGAACTCAAGCAAGTTGTAACAAATGCAGGGGTTCATTGCTGTGACTCTAAAAGGTGCATCACGTGTGAATACCTTTTACAAACATCATCAGTAACTAGTTCTGTTACGAGAAGGACCTATGGAATAAGACAGCATCTTACATGTCGCTCAACATGCATTATTTATGTGATTCAGTGCCAACGGCAAAGCTGTAAAAAACAATATGTAGGCCAAACAGTGAATGACCTCCGTACACGATTCAGGAACCACAAATCGGCAATAAGAAAATTGACCAGCCTGTAGCCAATCATTTTAACCTTGTGGATCATTTACTATCAGATTTGAAGATTTTCCCCGTGGAACATGTCTCAAAGGAAGAACTACTGGACTCCAGAGAAAACTTCTGGATGTACCGTTTAAAATCACTGCATCCAGATGGACTGAACATTACTGATAATACAACCTGATTACTGCATATCTCAAGAGCTCTCAGGACTGCATTGATTCCACATTCCAAATGGAATCTTCACTCATGATGCTTTTTGAAAATTCAGCTGTGTCATCTGTGCAGCCACTGAGCAAACCATCTTGTACTACCTGAGGAAGGCGGAAGCTGAAACGTTGTAGTGGAAATATATTTTTGTTCTTTGGTGAATCTATCTGTTTGAGTCACTTCTTTCTTGGATATTTTATTTCTTTGTGACTCATTGTATCCTTTGGGATCCAGATTTTTGCCCTGGCTGGCTGTTGTTTTCTTGTGATCCTTCATCTTCAAGTATACTCTTTTTGGGATTACAAACCTGTATCCTCCCCGGATCCGACACTCAAGCCAGAAGCAACCACCATGTCAAGAACAAATCTACATCCTAGATATGCGCTGTTCATCCAGGAGAAAATCAGTAAGTGCCAATTTACAATAGCACATTTACAAATCTATAAAAAACTTAACATCTATCCTATGGGGTTGGAGGTTAAGTCTAAGCCACCTTTTAAACTAACTAGTTGTGAATGGTCCGCTACATGGAATATTTTACTGCATAACTATCAATGGCCCTACTATTGGCATCTATTAAAGTAACCATTCAAAAATGCAAATGCTTAAAGCCAAGCTACAAAAAGAACTGGAACTTTTAAAGAACACAAAAAGTGACTCTGAAGTGGCACACATACTACAGAGGGTTGCAGTAGTAAAAAGATGACTGCCAGGAATGCTATTGAAATTAAATCTGCAAAACTAAAAAGAGATATGTTAAGATTTCAAATACCTCCTCTTCCAACTCACCACTTCCTAAATCATTCTGTTTTTGGAGATTTTCTTGTCAGTGTAAGCCCTGTGAGTAAACAGCATAAAAAAACAGAAGATTTATAAGACAAAAAAGCTGCATAGCATCAGCCAGTTACAACCCTTCCAGACATCCGACCCAGTTATTGACTTGACTGGAGGGCTCCTATCACCAGGTGAATTGAACCTCTTGAGCAAAGGCCTCTATTTCTGTCCTGTACTGAAGGACCATAATATGGCCAACATGATGAGAGACCTAAAAACCTTCGAGAGAAGATGCAGACTTGCAGAATACTTTTACAATAATTCTAATGTTGGTCTGCCAAGCTACCTTCCAGATCCATTTAAGAAGTTCCGCCATCCCAAATCATGGACTCCTCAATGTGGTAGAAATCCTGTTCTTGATACATACATTTTATCCATCAACAAACTCATCAAGGAATCAACACCTAAGAGGATTTTTGATAACATTACCCGAGAAGAAAGAAAAGCTCTCCACCTCCTTCAACAGAGAATGGATGTCATTATAAAACCGGCAGACAAAGGTGGTGCAGTGGTTGCCTTGAAAGTAAGTGATTATATTGAGGAAGGAATGAGACAACTAATGGATACCAACACTTACAAACCTTTAGAAACTGATCCCACAGAAGACTTAAACAAAGAAATTAAGAACATGGTTGTAAGGTACAGGAGCTGCTTAAACCTCATTGATGAAGCAACAGCAGATATACTTGTTCATCCCAAACCAAGACCTGGGAGATTTTATATGCTTCCCAAAATTCACAAAATGAACAATCCTGGCCGTCCCATCATCTCTGGCAATGACACAGCCACTGAGAGACTATCTTTATTTGTCGACCTGCACCTCCAGCCCATTGTACAGGAACTTCCATCATTTGTTAAAGATACAAGTCACTTCCTTCAGATTATTGAAAAATTAAACCAAACCCACACATTTGATGATGATACTCTTCTGGCTACATTTGATGTTACATCATTATACACCAATATACCACATGAGGATGGGCTTATGGCATTATCTGAAGCTCTTAATAAAAGAACTGTGAAAAAGCCATCAACAAATGTGCTTACCAACTTTGCAAGAGTTATCCTTAAATCCAACAATTTTACATTCAATGGTAAACACTATCTGCAGATACAAGGGACTTCCATGGGCACTCGGATGGCTCCATCCTATGCAAATATCTTCATGGGCAAACTAGAGAACTGTATACTTGCTACTTATAGCATCAAACCACTGGTATGGTTAAGATACATTGATGACATATTTATAATATGGAATGCAGGAAGTAGAGCATTGGAACAATTTACAGCTTATATCAACAATATCCATCCTACCATCAAATTTACCAGCAGCAATACTAAACAGAAGCATCATCTCCCTTTTCTGGATGTGCTACTCACCATTCATGAACAAAAAATTACAACTGATCTGTACCACAAGCCTACAGATGCTCATTTGTATCTAAACTGGACTTCATGTCACCCACACCACACTAAACTGAGCATCATCTACAGCCAAGCACTCAGAATAAGACGCATCTGCAGCAATGAGGAAACCTGTAAAGACCATCTACAGGAGCTTGCTACATTATTTAAAAGGCGAGGCTATCCTCTGTGTAGGAGAGTAGGATCTGCTTCACATGGGTACCCCCACTTTTTGCTGATGCTTCACTGTTTTTCGACATTAGTCTGGCTGGGGCCCTGCTAATCAGAACCCCAGCCTAGCTGCTTCCTCTCTAAAATGGTTTCCATGTGCCTTAGGCACATCACTGATTGGAATCTGGAGTGCCCTTATAAGTCCCTAGTATATGGTATACTATGTACCAAGGGCATAGGTACCTCAGAGGCCTACCAGGGGCTGCAGCATGTATTATGCCACCCCTGGAAGGCCACCCAAACTGACACCACAGGTCTGCTACTGCAGCCTGGGTAAGGTGGTGCATGCACCCCTTACTGTGATATAAGTTACCTATATCACTAAATACATACACACATATAAACCTATAAGTCACTCCTAAGGCAGGCCTTATCAATCCTAAAGGCAGAGTGCATGGTTCCTATGTGAGAGGGTGCCCCTGCATGAGCAGGGCCCCTCTGCAGCGTTCGGAGACCCTTCTCTGACGCTGTTTGTAGTGCAGCCTGACCATATACTCTTAAGCGCATTATAACCTCGCGTTAAATGCTAACTTTGGAATGGCTGCACCTAAACATGTCGTGTTTGGTGTCAAACATCTTGGAATACTACCCCCCCCCCGCCAATTCTGGTGGCGGGGATAGCATTCCACCCATCTAGAGGGAAAGACATGTTAACTCTGGCTAGCCCGGTAACTTCTTTCCAAAGCCCTGGCATCACAAAATGGATGCTGCTGCCACAGACACGAGTCTGGCCTCGTGCTGCTGGATGAAACTCCGGCAGGGGAGGCCTGGACAATAGGTTTCCTGTCCCAGGGAGGTGTGACCACCTCCCCAGACAGGATAATGTGTATTGGGGCTGGGCGGGAGCACTTTCGGGTGCTTTGAAGTCCTGCACTGGGGGCACATTTGGTGTCCCTGTGCATACCCCAGTTCAAACCGGATCAGGGGCTTGCAGCCCCTGCTTTGGCGTGAACTGGACAAAGGGAAAGGGTGTAGCCACCACTCTGCCCTGACCCACCCATAGGTGGGGCCACAGAGTAGTCCTACCCCTAAACTTGGTATAAGTATAGGAACCCAGTCCTTAGGACTTTAGATTATCCCTGGACAAAACTCTGAAACAGAATCCTGGACCTTCGACGCTCTACTCAAGATTAGAGGACAGAAGAATCTCCCTTGGGGTCAAGGAGTGACTCCCCTGCTTGGCAGGCACCAAAGAAGCATCTGTCCGGTTCGCATTTCTGAAGCTCCCGTCGGACGCCGAAGTCATCGCATCACCAGAGGTGGATTCTCAGACTTCCCCGAGGCTACCCTGAGTCCCCAGCAAAGCTGAGGCCCGTAGCTATCGTGGGTGACGTGAGACCGTGACCCCTGGACACCGAGCACATTTGCAAGTGCATCCTCTTCTGGGTCTCCCACGAAGTCGTGCTTTGGGCTCCGAGTAGCCCTAGCCTCCAGCACCAACTGCACCGAAGATCACTGGCCTCCACTCCACGAGTGTCCTGTGAGCCAGATCCACGTGCGACATCTTGAGGCTCCTTTGCGGTCGCTAGCCCGTTGGCTAGTAGCCCTTAACGAAGGCCAATCTTTTTCTTACTTGGCATCCTGGTTGGTCCAGGCCTGCCCTCACTTACCCTTGCTGGGTGAGTTCCCCAGACCTTGCTGGTCTGCACCATCGACGATCTACATCTTCATCGAGACTTGCCGTTGCCAAGGCTTGTTGGGTCCAATCCGGTCGCCGACACCTCAGCACTCGACAGACATCGTGAACCAGCCCGAATCCGGCTCCTGGTTGCCGACAACGCCTCCTGGACCTCGTGGCTGAAGAGTCAAGACGACCATCAACGCACCTGAAGCACTCGACATCGGTGGGCATTTGTCCATCGCCTTCCTGGTCACTGGCTAGTGACCCAGACTCTGTCCCCTCTGCTTTCAGGTTCTTCAGATCTCCGATCCACTCTTGGATCCACCCGGACACTTTCCACTTGGTCGCCAGCAGCACTTTGCAGCAGATCGCCATTCAAATCGACGACGAAACCCGACCCCGAAAGGCACCTACGCACCCGGCTTCCCTGGGTGAGGTAACAGGAGTACTCCGGTGCTCCCGTGGGTAGAGACTCTTCAAAGTACTAGTTCTCAAAGGGTTTGCTCCAAGTCCTCCTTTAAGTGTCCCTTTTCTTTAATTTCCTGATCGCGACTTTCTCCATAGAAGTCAACGGCGTATCGCGGTTGTGTATTTACACTGCACGCGTCCCCCGTGGGTCCCCTGTGTCACTACCTTGGGTGGTTCCTTGTGGTCCAAGCACTTCTAGAGGCTCTAGGCCTAGTGTCTAGTTCAGTCGTGGTTCTTATACCACTTTATTGGTATATGGTTTGGTACGCCCCTAGGGCCCAAACGTGTATTTGTGCTATTACTGTGTTTAAATAACTTCTAACTTATGTACTTCGAACTCTAGCCTCATAAAGAGACTAGAGGGGTGTGTTTAGCAATAAATACATATATTTTGAATATATACCTGGTGTGGTGCTCTTTCATTTGGTCACTCAAGAGATTATAGACCGGTAAAACAAGCTGCTTTACATTCCTTCAAGACTTAGCCTGAAGGCAGCTCTCAATAGCTACCACTAGGATAGCTTTCAATAAGGTTGTCTTTAACCTATCTCCAATAAGGGGTTGTTTGGACTGGTGCAAGGTGCCCACTATAATTAGTGGGCAGCATATGCCAGGCCAACTTCTCACATTGGTGTGCAGCGTGTGGGATTCCAGCTTGCTATTGTTTTACCAGATAATCTCAATTGAATTGATCAACTGAAAACCACTAAAGGTACCTAAGGTACATATAATTTAAGCTTAGAATACAGTAAGTTCTACTGAACTTAGAGTTGTGTGTTAAGGGATAGCACAACCCTTTCTACAACTCAAGAGAGTTTAGTAGGCCACACTAGAGTAGGTAGTGCATACACCACACCACACTAGTAATGTCTTTAAGGGTAGGATCTAAAGAATCCTTGCAGGAAGCCACTGAGCTTCCACCCTCCAAGTATGATACACTCCCATTCTTGGAATTGAGAGCATTATGTAACTTGAGGAAATGAAGGACAGGCCAAAGTCCCACCACCCAACACCTTAAAGAGTTGTTGGTGGCTTATGACCTTAGTAAGCCCTTGGGGACTGAAGGGGTAGGAGCTGAGGGTGGGGCAGAAGATGAGGAAGGGGCCAGGGGTACCAATACCCCCAGCCCCCTCTGAAACTGGCCAGGAGGGTGACAATGGCCCTGACCTGGATAATCCAATCCCTCCTGAGGAAGATGAAGAGGATGATCAAGATGATCCCCACTTTGTCCCCCAGGAAGGATTATGAGTGTGCCCAGAAAGTCTAGATCTCCTTCTCAGGAGTCTAACCACTCTGGCACCTCAATAGGGAGCTCTGTCTCATCTCATAGGAGGGAATCCTCTCATGAGAGAAGAAAGAGGCTGGTTCAATATGAGGAAGCTCAGCTTGAAATCAGAAAACAGCAACTGGCTATAGACAGGGAGTCCCTAGATCTCTTTAGAGAGAGAAGAAAGTTGGGACTAGAGTCCCATGGTGGCAGCCATATCCCTAGAGATAGGGAAAGGTCCTATGACCATAGGAACCTGAGCAAGATTGTCCCTCCCTATCAGAATGGGGATGACATCCACAAGTGGATAACTGCTCTAGAGAGGGCCTGTAAAGTACAGAAGGTCCCTCAGGAGCAGTGGGCAGCAATCTTGTGGCTCTCCTTTGCAGACAAAGGTAGAGATAAGCTCCTCACTGTTAGAGAGGAGGATGCTGATAATTACAAGGTCTTGAAGAGTGCTCTTATTGATGGGTTTGGCCTAACCACTGAACAGTACAGGTTGAAGTTCAGAGATACCCAAAAGCACAGACTCAAGACTGGGTAGACTATGTGGATTAATCTGCCAAGGCTCTGGAAGGCTGGTTGATGGGCAGTAAGGTGTGTGACTTCTCAGGATTGTACAATCTGATAATGAGGGAGCAGATTCTTAATAACTGTCAAAATCAGCTGTTGCATCAATACCTGGTAGACTCTGATCTGACCTCTCCCCAAGAATTGGGAAAGAAGGCAGACAAATGGGTCAGAACCAGGGTGAAGCAGAAGGTACAGAACCAAGGTGGGGAAACCAAGAAGCAAAATGCTAAGAACTCTGAAAAGGGTGGGGAGAAGGGTAAAGATCAAAAGTCTTCATCAGGCCCCCAAAAATCTTCTTCAGGTGGGGATTCACAGTCTACAAAAGGGAAAGGCCAAAGAAAACCATGGTGCAAGGTCTGTAAGCAAAAGACCCACTGGACCAGTGATTGCACCAAGTCCAAAGACTCAAGTCCAGCACCCACCAATGCCCCTAAGGCACCTGTTCCCCTAGTACAGTTACAGTTGGTGGGAGTGCTCCAGCCAAGGGTTTAGTAGGGTTCACCCTGGGTACTGAGTTGGGCTCTGACCTAGTCAGAGAACTAACTCAGGCTGTGTTAGTCTGTGATGGAGGCATGGATGTGCCCTCCTCTATGAGTCCCAGTAATCTGGGCAAGTACAGACAACAGCCTTTAATCAATGGACGAGAGGCTTTGGCATTTAGGGACACAGGGGCAAGTGTCACAATGGTGACACAAGACCTTGTGAATCCTGGGTAAGTTATACTTGGTGAGATGTACCAAGTGACCAATGCTAGCAATGTCAGAACAGACCATACTCTGGCAGTTGTTAACTTCTCCTGGGGAGGGGTAACTGGCCTTAAGAAGGTTGTGGTGAGTGCAAACCTACCAGTCGAATGCTTGCTTGGCAATGACTTAGAGACTTCTGCTTGGGGAGAAGTGGAGCTCAGGACCCATGCAGAAATGCTGGGGATCCCTGCAGATGTGTTTGCTGTGACCAGGTCACAAGCCAAAATGTCTAGCACTGAACAGGCCTTGGATTCTGGAAGAATGGACCAAGTGCCTTCCAAGAGGAGGAGTAGTAGGGTTAAGGCAGTGCCTTCCCCCTTGGCTCAGGAAGAAGATCAGTCCCTTGAGGGGATGATCTCAGTCCTGAAGAAGGAACTGTCCCAGAGGAACTTGAACCTGACCAGGTTGAGTTCTTGGGGACAGGGGGACCTTCTAGGGCAGATCTGAGCCAGGAGCAGCAGAGCTGCCCCTCCCTTGAACCCCTCAGACAGCAAGCTGCTGCTGAGGCTGCTGGGAAAGCTAGTGGTCCCCATACAGTGTATTGGGATGATGGACTCCTGTACTCAGAGAGTAGAGAACCCAAGCCTGGTGCTACCAGGAGGTTGGTTATACCTCTGAAGTTCAGGGGCTTCCTATTGACCCTAGCCCATGATATTCCCTTGGCAGGTCACATGGGCCAGAACAAGACTTGGGACAGAATTGTCCCTCACTTTCACTGGCCCCACATGTCTGAAGACACCAAGGAGTTTTGTCGCTCCTGTGTAACCTGCCAGGCCAGTGGCAAGGCAGGTGGCACTACAAAGGCCCCCTGATACCACTACCTGTGGTGGGGGTGCCCTTTGAAAGGGTAGGGATTGACATTGTTGGTCCCATGGATCCCCAAACAGCATCTGGGCACAGGTTTATCCTGGTGGTAGTGGATCATGCCACCAGGTACCCAGAAGCTATTCCCCTCAGGACCACTACAGCACCTGTGGTGGCAAGGGCCCTCCTGGGAATTTTCTCAAGAGTGGGCTTTCCTAAGGAGGTAGTATCAGACAGGGGTGCTAACTTCATGTCTGGGTACTTAAAAGCAATGTGGAAGGAGTGTGGAGTGACTTATAAGTTCACCACACCCTATCACCCACAATGCAATGGTTTAGTTGAGAGATTCAACAAAACCTTGAAGGGCATGATTAAAGGGCTCCCAGAAAAGCTTAGGCGAAGATGGGACATACTCTTGCCCTGCCTTTTATTTGCATATAGGGAGGTGCCTCAGAAGGGGTTGGTTACAGCCCTTTTGAACTTCTGTTTGGCCACCCTGTGAGGGGTCCACTGTGCTTGGTGAAGGAAGGATGGGAGTTACCTCTCAAGCCCCCAAAGCAAGACATAGTGGACTATGTACTTGGTCTCCGCTCCCGGATGGCTGAGTATATGAAAAAGGCAACCAAAAACCTTGAGGCTAGCCAGGAACTTCAAAAGGCCTGGCATGACCAAAGGCTGTTCTGACTGTTTACCAGCCAGGACAGAAGGTGTGGGTGTTGGAGCCAGTGGCCCCAGCTGCTCTCCAAGACAAATGGAGTGGACCCCACACTATTGTTGAGCAGAAGGGTGAGGTTACCTACTTAGTAGACCTAGGAACACCCAGGAGTCCCCACAGGGTTCTCCATGTCAACAGGTTAAAACCATATGTGGACAGGGCAGACATGGGCTTGCTCATGGCTACTGATGAAGGGCAGGAGGAAGAGAGTGACCCACTCCTGACCTGCTCTCACAGAACCCTGACGATGGGTCAGTAGATGGTGTAGCCTTGGCAGGCAGCCTCACTACCCAGCAACAAACTGATTGTAGACAAGTGCTCAATCAGTTTAGACATATGTTTTCACTGACACCCAGTCAGACCACCTGGTGCACTCATGAAGTGGACACTGGGGACAGTCTGCCTATTAAAAATAAGATTTATAGGCAACCTGACCATGTCAGGGACTGTATCAGGACTGAAGTCCAGAAAATGTTGGAGTTGGGAGTTATTGAACCCTCAGATAGCCCTTGGGCTAGTCCAGTGGTCCTTGTACCAAAACCTCACACCAGTGGTGGAAAAAGAGAGATGAGGTTTTGTGTGGACTACAGGGGTCTCAATGCAGTCACTAGGACTGATGCCCATCCAATACCAAGGGCAGATGAGCTCATAGATACTTTGGCCTCAGCCAAATATCTCAGCACATTTGACTTGACAGCTGGCTACTGGCAGATCAGACTAGCTGATACTGCAAAGCCCAAAACAGCATTCTCAACCCCTAGTGGGCATTATCAATTTGTGGTAATGCCCTTTGGTCTGAAGAATGCACCTGCCACTTTCCAGAGGTTGGTGAATACAGTTCTCACAGGTCTGGAAGCCTATAGTGCAGCATATCTAGATGATATTGCTGTCTTTAGCTCCACCTGGGAGGATCACCTGGTCCACCTCAGGAATGTTTTACAGGCCCTGCAAAGGCAGGCCTGACTATCAAGGCCACTAAGTGCCAGATAGGGCAGAGTCAGGTTGTGTACCTGGGCCACCTTGTGGGTGGAGGCCAGGTTCAACCTTTGCAGAGCAAGATCCAGACTATCATGGACTGGACTGCTCCAACTACCCAGACTCAGGTGAGAGCCTTCTTAGGCCTGACTGGGTACTATAGGAGATTTGTCAAGGGGTATGGATCAATAGTGACACCCCTGAATGACTTAACTTCTAAGAAAATGCCCAAAAAGGTTCAGTGGACAGCTAGCTGTCAAAAGGCATTTGATGACCTGAAGCAGGCCATGTGCACTGCTCCCATTCTCCAGAGTCCTGATTACTCCAAGAAGTTCATTGTTCAAACTGATGCATCTGAATTGGGGGTAGGGGCTGTACTGTCACAATTGAATGAAGAAGGTCAGGATCAGCCAGTAGCTTTCATTAGCAGAAGGCTGACCCCTAGAGAGAAACGTTGGTCAGCCATAGAGAGGAGGCCTTTGCTGTGGTCTGGGCTCTGAAGAAGTTGAGGCCATACTTGTTTGGTACACACTTCCTGGTTCAGACAGACCATAAGCCCCTCTTATGGCTAAAACAAATGAAGGGTGAAAACCCCAAACTGCTTAGGTGGTCCATTTCCCTACAGGGGATGGACTTTACAGTGGAACATAGACCTGGGAGTAACCATGCCAATGCAGATGGACTCTCTAGGTACTTCCACTTAGAACATGAAGACTTAACTGGGCAAGGTTAGTTTAATGTCCCTACGTTTGGGGGGTTGTGTAGGAGAGTAGGATCTGCTTCACATGGGTACCCCCACTTTTTGCTGATGCTTCACTGTTTTTCGACATTAGTCTGGCTGGGGCCCTGCTAATCAGAACCCCAGCCTAGCTGCTTCCTCTCTAAAATGGTTTCCATGTGCCTTAGGCACATCACTGATTGGAATCTGGAGTGCCCTTATAAGTCCCTAGTATATGGTATACTATGTACCAAGGGTATAGGTACCTCAGAGGCCTACCAGGGGCTGCAGCATGTATTATGCCACCCCTGGAAGGCCATCCAAACTGACACCACAGGTCTGCTACTGCAGCCTGGGTAAGGTGGTGCATGCACCCTTACTGTGATATAGGTTACCTATATCACTAAATACATACACACATATAAACCTATAAGTCACTCCTAAGGCAGGCCTTATCAATCCTAAAGGCAGAGTGCATGGTTCCTATGTGAGAGGGTGCCCCTGCATGAGCAGGGCCCCTCTGCAGCGTTCGGAGATCCTTCTCTGACGCTGTTTGTAGTGCAGCCTGACCATATACTCTTAAGCGCATTATAACCTCGCGTTAAATGCTAACTTTGGAATGGCTGCACCTAAACATGTCGTGTTTGGTGTCAAACATCTTGGAATACTACCCCCCCCCACCAATTCTGGTGGCGGGGGTAGCATTCCACCCTTCTAGAGGGAAAGACATGTTAACTCTGGCTAGCCCGGTAACTTCTTTCCAAAGCCCTGGCATCACAAAATGGATGCTGCTACCACAGACACGAGTCTGGCCTCGTGCTGCTGGACGAAACTCCGGCAGGGGAGGCCTGGACAATAGGTTTCCTGTCCCAGGGAGGTGTGACCACCTCCCCAGACAGGATAATGTGTATTGGGGCTGGGCGGGAGCACTTTCGGGTGCTTTGAAGTCCTGCACTGGGGGCACATTTGGTGTCCCTGTGCATACCCCAGTTCAAACCGGATCAGGGGCTTGCAGCCCCTGCTTTGGCGCGAACCGGACAAAGGGAAAGGGGTGTAGCCACCCCTCTGCCCTGACCCACCCATAGGTGGGGCCACAGAGTAGTCCAACCCCTAAACTTGGTATAAGTATAGGAACCCAGTCCTTAGGACTTTAGATTATCCCTGGACGAAACTCTGAAACAGAATCCTGGACCTTCGACGCTCTACTCAAGATTAGAGGACAGAAGAATCTCCCTTGGGGTCAAGGAGTGACTCCCCTGCTTGGCAGGCACCAAAGAAGCATCTGTCCGGTTCGCATTTCTGAAGCTCCCGTCGGACGCCGAAGTCATCGCATCACCAGAGGTGGATTCTCAGACTTCCCGAGGCTACCCTGAGTCCCCAGCAAAGCTGAGGCCCGTAACTATCGTGGGTGACGTGAGACCGTGACCCCTGGACACCGAGCACATTTGCAAGTGCATCCTCTTCTGGGTCTCCCACGAAGTCGTGCTTTGGGCTCCGAGTAGCCCTAGCCTCCAGCACCAACTGCACCGAAGATCACTGGCCTCCACTCCACGAGTGTCCTGTGAGCCAGATCCACGTGCGACATCTCGAGGCTCCTTCGCGGTCGCTAGCCCGTTGGCTAGTAGCCCTTAACGAAGGCCAATCTTTTTCTTACTTGGCATTCTGGTTGCTCCAGGCCTGCCCTCACTTACCCTCGCCGACACCTCAGCACTCGACAGACATCGTGTACCAGCCCGAATCCGGCTCCTGGTCGCCGACAACGCCTCCTGGACCTCGTGGCTGAAGAGTCAAGATGACCGTCAACGCACCTGAAGCACTCGACATCGGTGGGCATCTGTCCATCGCCTTCCTGGTCACTGGCTAGTGACCCAGACTCTGTCCCCTCTGCTTTCAGGTTCTTCAGATCTCCGATCCACTCTTGGATCCACCCGGACACTTTCCACTTGGTCGCCAGCAGCACTTTGCAGCAGATCGCCATTCAAATCGACGACGAAACCCGACCCCGAAAGGCACCTACGCACCCGGCTTCCCTGGGTGAGGTAACACGAGTACTCCGGTGCTCCCGTGGGTAGAGACTCTTCAAAGTACTAGTTCTCAAAGGGTTTGCTCCAAGTCCTCCTTTAAGTGTCCATTTTCTTTAATTTCCTGATCGCGACTTTCTCCATAGAAGTCAACGGCGTATCGCGGTTGTGTATTTACACTGCACGCGTCCCCCGTGGGTCCCCTGTGTCACTACCTTGGGTGGTTCCTTGTGGTCCAAGCACTTCTAGAGGCTCTAGGCCTAGTGTCTAGTTCAGTCGTGGTTCTTATACCACTTTATTGGTATATGGTTTGGTACGCCCCTAGGGCCCAAACGTGTATTTGTGCTATTACTGTGTTTAAATAACTTCTAACTTATGTACTTGAACTCTAGCCTCATAAAGAGACTAGAGGGGTGTGTTTAGCAATAAATACATATATTTTGAATATATACCTGGTGTGGTGCTCTTTCATTTGGTCACTCAAGAGATTCTAGACTGGTAAAACAAGCTGCTTTACATTCCTTCAAGACTTAGCCTGAAGGCTGCTCTCCATAGCTACCACTAGGATAGCTTTCAATAAGGTTGTCTTTAACCTATCTCCAATAAGGGGTTATTTGGACTGGTGCAAGGTGCCCACTATAATTAGTGGACAGCATATGCCAGGCCAACTTCTCACACTCTGCATATCATACAGCAACAAATTGACAAGTCTTTGCAGTTACCCAGAGAAGCACTTATTTGGAATACCAACAGCAGAAACAAAAGTGACAGAACTCCATTTGTGGTTGACTATCATCCATCAGCTCCCAACTACAGAAATATAATGCAAAAAACATTTCCCTTACTGTCTACTTGTGAAAAATTGCAAAAGGTTTTTCCAAAACCGCCAGTCATTGCTTACCGCAGAGCTCCAAATTTACGATCTCTTATTGTGAGAGCTGAACTCAAGCAAGTTGTAACAAATGCAGGGGTTCATTGCTGTGACTCTAAAAGGTGCATCACGTGTGAATACCTTTTACAAACATCATCAGTAACTAGTTCTGTTACGAGAAGGACCTATGGAATAAGACAGCATCTTACATGTCGCTCAACATGCATTATTTATGTGATTCAGTGCCAACGGCAAAGCTGTAAAAAACAATATGTAGGCCAAACAGTGAATGACCTCCGTACACGATTCAGGAACCACAAATCGGCAATAAGAAAATTGACCAGCCTGTAGCCAATCATTTTAACCTTGTGGATCATTTACTATCAGATTTGAAGATTTTCCCGTGGAACATGTCTCAAAGGAAGAACTACTGGACTCCAGAGAAAACTTCTGGATGTACCGTTTAAAATCACTGCATCCAGATGGACTGAACATTACTGATAATACAACCTGATTACTGCATATCTCAAGAGCTCTCAGGACTGCATTGATTCCACATTCCAAATGGAATCTTCACTCATGATGCTTTTTGAAAATTCAGCTGTGTCATCTGTGCAGCCACTGAGCAAACCATCTTGTACTACCTGAGGAAGGCGGAAGCTGAAACGTTGTAGTGGAAATATATTTTTGTTCTTTGGTGAATCTATCTGTTTGAGTCACTTCTTTCTTGGATATTTTATTTCTTTGTGACTCATTGTATCCTTTGGGATCCAGATTTTTGCCCTGGCTGGCTGTTGTTTTCTTGTGATCCTTCATCTTCAAGTATACTCTTTTGGGATTACAAACCTGTATCCTCCCCGGATCCGACACTCAAGCCAGAAGCAACCACCATGTCAAGAACAAATCTACATCCTAGATATGCGCTGTTCATCCAGGAGAAAATCAGTAAGTGCCAATTTACAATAGCACATTTACAAATCTATAAAAAACTTAACATCTATCCTATGGGGTTGGAGGTTAAGTCTAAGCCACCTTTTAAACTAACTAGTTGTGAATGGTCCGCTACATGGAATATTTTACTGCATAACTATCAATGGCCCTACTATTGGCATCTATTAAAGTAACCATTCAAAAAATGCAAATGCTTAAAGCCAAGCTACAAAAAGAACTGGAACTTTTAAAGAACACAAAAAGTGACTCTGAAGTGGCACACATACTACAGAGGGTTGCAGTAGTAAAAAAGATGACTGCCAGGAATGCTATTGAAATTAAATCTGCAAAACTAAAAAGAGATATGTTAAGATTTCAAATACCTCCTCTTCCAACTCACCACTTCCTAAATCATTCTGTTTTTGGAGATTTTCTTGTCAGTGTAAGCCCTGTGAGTAAACAGCATAAAAAAAACAGAAGATTTATAAGACAAAAAAGCTGCATAGCATCAGCCAGTTACAACCCTTCCAGACATCCGACCCAGTTATTGACTTGACTGGAGGGCTCCTATCACCAGGTGAATTGAACCTCTTGAGCAAAGGCCTCTATTTCTGTCCTGTACTGAAGGACCATAATATGGCCAACATGATGAGAGACCTAAAAACCTTCGAGAGAAGATGCAGACTTGCAGAATACTTTTACAATAATTCTAATGTTGGTCTGCCAAGCTACCTTCCAGATCCATTTAAGAAGTTCCGCCATCCCAAATCATGGACTCCTCAATGTGGTAGAAATCCTGTTCTTGATACATACATTTTATCCATCAACAAACTCATCAAGGAATCAACACCTAAGAGGATTTTTGATAACATTACCCGAGAAGAAAGAAAAGCTCTCCACCTCCTTCAACAGAGAATGGATGTCATTATAAAACCGGCAGACAAAGGTGGTGCAGTGGTTGCCTTGAAAGTAAGTGATTATATTGAGGAAGGAATGAGACAACTAATGGATACCAACACTTACAAACCTTTAGAAACTGATCCCACAGAAGACTTAAACAAAGAAATTAAGAACATGGTTGTAAGGTACAGGAGCTGCTTAAACCTCATTGATGAAGCAACAGCAGATATACTTGTTCATCCCAAACCAAGACCTGGGAGATTTTATATGCTTCCCAAAATTCACAAAATGAACAATCCTGGCCGTCCCATCATCTCTGGCAATGACACAGCCACTGAGAGACTATCTTTATTTGTCGACCTGCACCTCCAGCCCATTGTACAGGAACTTCCATCATTTGTTAAAGATACAAGTCACTTCCTTCAGATTATTGAAAAATTAAACCAAACCCACACATTTGATGATGATACTCTTCTGGCTACATTTGATGTTACATCATTATACACCAATATACCACATGAGGATGGGCTTATGGCATTATCTGAAGCTCTTAATAAAAGAACTGTGAAAAAGCCATCAACAAATGTGCTTACCAACTTTGCAAGAGTTATCCTTAAATCCAACAATTTTACATTCAATGGTAAACACTATCTGCAGATACAAGGGACTTCCATGGGCACTCGGATGGCTCCATCCTATGCAAATATCTTCATGGGCAAACTAGAGAACTGTATACTTGCTACTTATAGCATCAAACCACTGGTATGGTTAAGATACATTGATGACATATTTATAATATGGAATGCAGGAAGTAGAGCATTGGAACAATTTACAGCTTATATCAACAATATCCATCCTACCATCAAATTTACCAGCAGCAATACTAAACAGAAGCATCATCTCCCTTTTCTGGATGTGCTACTCACCATTCATGAACAAAAAATTACAACTGATCTGTACCACAAGCCTACAGATGCTCATTTGTATCTAAACTGGACTTCATGTCACCCACACCACACTAAACTGAGCATCATCTACAGCCAAGCACTCAGAATAAGACGCATCTGCAGCAATGAGGAAACCTGTAAAGACCATCTACAGGAGCTTGCTACATTATTTAAAAGGCGAGGCTATCCTCTGTGTAGGAGAGTAGGATCTGCTTCACATGGGTACCCCCACTTTTGCTGATGCTTCACTGTTTTTCGACATTAGTCTGGCTGGGGCCCTGCTAATCAGAACCCCAGCCTAGCTGCTTCCTCTCTAAAATGGTTTCCATGTGCCTTAGGCACATCACTGATTGGAATCTGGAGTGCCCTTATAAGTCCCTAGTATATGGTATACTATGTACCAAGGGCATAGGTACCTCAGAGGCCTACCAGGGGCTGCAGCATGTATTATGCCACCCCTGGAAGGCCATCCAAACTGACACCACAGGTCTGCTACTGCAGCCTGGGTAAGGTGGTGCATGCACCCCTTACTGTGATATAGGTTACCTATATCACTAAATACATACACACATATAAACCTATAAGTCACTCCTAAGGCAGGCCTTATCAATCCTAAAGGCAGAGTGCATGGTTCCTATGTGAGAGGGTGCCCCTGCATGAGCAGGGCCCCTCTGCAGCGTTCGGAGACCCTTCTCTGACGCTGTTTGTAGTGCAGCCTGACCATATACTCTTAAGCGCATTATAACCTCGCGTTAAATGCTAACTTTGGAATGGCTGCACCTAAACATGTCGTGTTTGGTGTCAAACATCTTGGAATACTACCCCCCCGCCAATTCTGGTGGCGGGGATAGCATTCCACCCTTCTAGAGGGAAAGACATGTTAACTCTGGCTAGCCCGGTAACTTCTTTCCAAAGCCCTGGCATCACAAAATGGATGCTGCTGCCACAGACACGAGTCTGGCCTCGTGCTGCTGGACGAAACTCCGGCAGGGGAGGCCTGGACAATAGGTTTCCTGTCCCAGGGAGGTGTGACCACCTCCCCAGACAGGATAATGTGTATTGGGGCTGGGCGGGAGCACTTTCGGGTGCTTTGAAGTCCTGCACTGGGGGCACATTTGGTGTCCCTGTGCATACCCCAGTTCAAACCGGATCAGGGGCTTGCAGCCCCTGCTTTGGCGTGAACTGGACAAAGGGAAAGGGTGTAGCCACCACTCTGCCCTGACCCACCCATAGGTGGGGCCACAGAGTAGTCCAACCCCTAAACTTGGTATAAGTATAGGAACCCAGTCCTTAGGACTTTAGATTATCCCTGGACGAAACTCTGAAACAGAATCCTGGACCTTCGACGCTCTACTCAAGATTAGAGGACAGAAGAATCTCCCTTGGGGTCAAGGAGTGACTCCCCTGCTTGGCAGGCACCAAAGAAGCATCTGTCCGGTTCGCATTTCTGAAGCTCCCGTCGGACGCCGAAGTCATCGCATCACCAGAGGTGGATTCTCAGACTTCCCCGAGGCTACCCTGAGTCCCCAGCAAAGCTGAGGCCCGTAGCTATCGTGGGTGACGTGAGACCGTGACCCCTGGACACCGAGCACATTTGCAAGTGCATCCTCTTCTGGGTCTCCCACGAAGTCGTGCTTTGGGCTCCGAGTAGCCCTAGCCTCCAGCACCAACTGCACTGAAGATCACTGGCCTCCACTCCACGAGTGTCCTGTGAGCCAGATCCACGTGCGACGTCTCGAGGCTCCTTCGCGGTCGCTAGCCCGTTGGCTAGTAGCCCTTAACGAAGGCCAATCTTTTTCTTACTTGGTATCCTGGTTGCTCCAGGCCTGCCCTCACTTACCCTTGCTGGGTGAGTTCCCCAGACCTTGCTGGTCTGCACCATCGACGATCTACATCTTCATCGAGACTTGCCGTTGCCAAAGCTTGTTGGGTCCAATCCGGTCGCCGACACCTCAGCACTCGACAGACATCGTGAACCAGCCCGAATCCGGCTCCTGGTTGCCGACAACGCCTCCTGGACCTCGTGGCTGAAGAGTCAAGATGACCATCAACGCACCTGAAGCACTCGACATCGGTGGGCATTTGTCCATCGCCTTCCTGGTCACTGGCTAGTGACCCAGACTCTGTCCCCTCTGCTTTCAGGTTCTTCAGATCTCCGATCCACTCTTGGATCCACCCGGACACTTTCCACTTGGTCGCCAGCAGCACTTTGCAGCAGATCGCCATTCAAATCGACGACGAAACCCGACCCCGAAAGGCACCTACGCACCCGGCTTCCCTGGGTGAGGTAACAGGAGTACTCCGGTGCTCCCGTGGGTAGAGACTCTTCAAAGTACTAGTTCTCAAAGGGTTTGCTCCAAGTCCTCCTTTAAGTGTCCCTTTTCTTTAATTTCCTGATCGCGACTTTCTCCATAGAAGTCAACGGCGTATCGCGGTTGTGTATTTACACTGCACGCGTCCCCGTGGGTCCCCTGTGTCACTACCTTGGGTGGTTCCTTGTGGTCCAAGCACTTCTAGAGGCTCTAGGCCTAGTGTCTAGTTCAGTCGTGGTTCTTATACCACTTTATTGGTATATGGTTTGGTACGCCCCTAGGGCCCAAACGTGTATTTGTGCTATTACTGTGTTTAAATAACTTCTAACTTATGTACTTCGAACTCTAGCCTCATAAAGAGACTAGAGGGGTGTGTTTAGCAATAAATACATATATTTTGAATATATACCTGGTGTGGTGCTCTTTCATTTGGTCACTCAAGAGATTATAGACTGGTAAAACAAGCTGCTTTACATTCCTTCAAGACTTAGCCTGAAGGCAGCTCTCAATAGCTACCACTAGGATAGCTTTCAATAAGGTTGTCTTTAACCTATCTCCAATAAGGGGTTGTTTGGACTGGTGCAAGGTGCCCACTATAATTAGTGGACAGCATATGCCAGGCCAACTTCTCACATTGGTGTGCAGCGTGTGGGATTCCAGCTTGCTATTGTTTTACCAGATAATCTCAATTGAATTGATCAACTGAAAACCACTAAAGGTACCTAAGGTACATATAATTTAAGCTTAGAATACAGTAAGTTCTACTGAACTTAGAGTTGTGTGTTAAGGGATAGCACAACCCTTTCTACAACTCAAGAGAGTTTAGTAGGCCACACTAGAGTAGGTAGTGCATACACCACACCACACTAGTAATGTCTTTAAGGGTAGGATCTAAAGAATCCTTGCAGGAAGCCACTGAGCTTCCACCCTCCAAGTATGATACACTCCCATTCTTGGAATTGAGAGCATTATGTAACTTGAGGAAATTAAGGACAGGCCAAAGTCCCACCACCCAACACCTTAAAGAGTTGTTGGTGGCTTATGACCTTAGTAAGCCCTTGGGGACTGAAGGGGTAGGAGCTGAGGGTGGGGCAGAAGATGAGGAAGGGGCCAGGGGTACCAATACCCCCAGCCCCCCCACAGAAACTGGCCAGGAGGGTGACAATGGCCCTGACCTTGATAATCCAATCCCTCCTGAGGAAGAT
Source organism: Calotriton arnoldi (assembly GCA_963921515.1). Taxonomy (NCBI): domain Eukaryota; kingdom Metazoa; phylum Chordata; class Amphibia; order Caudata; family Salamandridae; genus Calotriton; species Calotriton arnoldi. Next base: position 2,424,355 of record CAWUFW010001871.1, on the reverse strand, counting down.
GAAGAGGATGATCAAGATGATCCCCACTTTGTCCCCCCAGGAAGGATTATGAGTGTGCCCAGAAAGTCTAGATCTCCTTCTCAGGAGTCTAACCACTCTGGCACCTCAATAGGGAGCTCTGTCTCAACTCATAGGAGGGAATCCTCTCATGAGAGAAGAAAGAGGCTGGTTCAATATGAGGAAGCTCAGCTTGAAATCAGAAAACAGCAACTGGCTATAGACAGGGAGTCCCTAGATCTCTTTAGAGAGAGAAGAAAGTTGGGACTAGAGTCCCATGGTGGCAGCCATATCCCTAGAGATAGGGAAAGGTCCTATGACCATAGGAACCTGAGCAAGATTGTCCCTCCCTATCAGAATGGGGATGACATCCACAAGTGGATAACTGCTCTAGAGAGGGCCTGTAAAGTACAGAAGGTCCCTCAGGAGCAGTGGGCAGCAATCTTGTGGCTCTCCTTTGCAGACAAAGGTAGAGATAAGCTCCTCACTGTTAGAGAGGAGGATGCTGATAATTACAAGGTCTTGAAGAGTGCTCTTATTGATGGGTTTGGCCTAACCACTGAACAGTACAGGTTGAAGTTCAGAGATACCCAAAAGCACAGACTCAAGACTGGGTAGACTATGTGGATTGTTCTGCCAAGGCTCTGGAAGGCTGGTTGATGGGCAGTAAGGTGTGTGACTTCTCAGGATTGTACAATCTGATAATGAGGGAGCAGATTCTTAATAACTGTCAAAATCAGCTGTTGCATCAATACCTGGTAGACTCTGATCTGACCTCTCCCCAAGAATTGGGAAAGAAGGCAGACAAATGGGTCAGAACCAGGGTGAAGCAGAAGGTACAGAACCAAGGTGGGGAAACCAAGAAGCAAGATGCTAAGAACTCTGAAAAGGGTGGGGAGAAGGGTAAAGATCAAAAGTCTTCATCAGGCCCCCAAAAATCTTCTTCAGGTGGGGATTCACAGTCTACAAAAGGGAAAGGCCAAAGAAAACCATGGTGCAAGGTCTGTAAGCAAAAGACCCACTGGACCAGTGATTGCACCAAGTCCAAAGACTCAAGTCCAGCACCCACCAATGCCCCTAAGGCACCTGTTCCCCCTAGTACAGTTACAGTTGGTGGGAGTGCTCCAGCCAAGGGTTTAGTAGGGTTCACCCTGGGTACTGAGTTGGGCTCTGACCTAGTCAGAGAACTAACTCAGGCTGTGTTAGTCTGTGATGGAGGCATGGATGTGCCCTCCTCTATGAGTCCCAGTAATCTGGGCAAGTACAGACAACAGCCTTTAATCAATGGACGAGAGGCTTTGGCATTTAGGGACACAGGGGCAAGTGTCACAATGGTGACACAAGACCTTGTGAATCCTGGGTAAGTTATACTTGGTGAGATGTACCAAGTGACCAATGCTAGCAATGTCAGAACAGACCATACTCTGGCAGTTGTTAACTTCTCCTGGGGAGGGGTAACTGGCCTTAAGAAGGTTGTGGTGAGTGCAAACCTACCAGTCGAATGCTTGCTTGGCAATGACTTAGAGACTTCTGCTTGGGGAGAAGTGGAGCTCAGGACCCATGCAGAAATGCTGGGGATCCCTGCAGATGTGTTTGCTGTGACCAGGTCACAAGCCAAAATGTCTAGCACTGAACAGGCCTTGGATTCTGGAAGAATGGACCAAGTGCCTTCCAAGAGGAGGAGTAGTAGGGTTAAGGCAGTGCCTTCCCCTTGGCTCAGGAAGAAGATCAGTCCCTTGAGGGGGATGATCTCAGTCCTGAAGAAGGAACTGTCCCAGAGGAACTTGAACCTGACCAGGTTGAGTTCTTGGGGACAGGGGGACCTTCTAGGGCAGATCTGAGCCAGGAGCAGCAGAGCTGCCCCTCCCTTGAACCCCTCAGACAGCAAGCTGCTGCTGAGGCTGCTGGGAAAGCTAGTGGTCCCCATACAGTGTATTGGGATGATGGACTCCTGTACTCAGAGAGTAGAGAACCCAAGCCTGGTGCTACCAGGAGGTTGGTTATACCTCTGAAGTTCAGGGGCTTCCTATTGACCCTAGCCCATGATATTCCCTTGGCAGGTCACATGGGCCAGAACAAGACTTGGGACAGAATTGTCCCTCACTTTCACTGGCCCCACATGTCTGAAGACACCAAGGAGTTTTGTCGCTCCTGTGTAACCTGCCAGGCCAGTGGCAAGGCAGGTGGCACTACAAAGGCCCCCTGATACCACTACCTGTGGTGGGGGTGCCCTTTGAAAGGGTAGGGATTGACATTGTTGGTCCCATGGATCCCCAAACAGCATCTGGGCACAGGTTTATCCTGGTGGTAGTGGATCATGCCACCAGGTACCCAGAAGCTATTCCCCTCAGGACCACTACAGCACCTGTGGTGGCAAGGGCCCTCCTGGGAATTTTCTCAAGAGTGGGCTTTCCTAAGGAGGTAGTATCAGACAGGGGTGCTAACTTCATGTCTGGGTACTTAAAAGCAATGTGGAAGGAGTGTGGAGTGACTTATAAGTTCACCACACCCTATCACCCACAATGCAATGGTTTAGTTGAGAGATTCAACAAAACCTTGAAGGGCATGATTAAAGGGCTCCCAGAAAAGCTTAGGCGAAGATGGGACATACTCTTGCCCTGCCTTTTATTTGCATATAGGGAGGTGCCTCAGAAGGGGGTTGGTTACAGCCCTTTTGAACTTCTGTTTGGCCACCCTGTGAGGGGTCCACTGTGCTTGGTGAAGGAAGGATGGGAGTTACCTCTCAAGCCCCCAAAGCAAGACATAGTGGACTATGTACTTGGTCTCCGCTCCCGGATGGCTGAGTATATGAAAAAGGCAACCAAAAACCTTGAGGCTAGCCAGGAACTTCAAAAGGCCTGGCATGACCAAAGGCTGTTCTGACTGTTTACCAGCCAGGACAGAAGGTGTGGGTGTTGGAGCCAGTGGCCCCAGCTGCTCTCCAAGACAAATGGAGTGGACCCCACACTATTGTTGAGCAGAAGGGTGAGGTTACCTACTTAGTAGACCTAGGAACACCCAGGAGTCCCCACAGGGTTCTCCATGTCAACAGGTTAAAACCATATGTGGACAGGGCAGACATGGGCTTGCTCATGGCTACTGATGAAGGGCAGGAGGAAGAGAGTGACCCACTCCCTGACCTGCTCTCACAGAACCCTGACGATGGGTCAGTAGATGGTGTAGCCTTGGCAGGCAGCCTCACTACCCAGCAACAAACTGATTGTAGACAAGTGCTCAATCAGTTTAGACATATGTTTTCACTGACACCCAGTCAGACCACCTGGTGCACTCATGAAGTGGACACTGGGGACAGTCTGCCTATTAAAAATAAGATTTATAGGCAACCTGACCATGTCAGGGACTGTATCAGGACTGAAGTCCAGAAAATGTTGGAGTTGGGAGTTATTGAACCCTCAGATAGCCCTTGGGCTAGTCCAGTGGTCCTTGTACCAAAACCTCACACCAGTGGTGGAAAAAGAGAGATGAGGTTTTGTGTGGACTACAGGGGTCTCAATGCAGTCACTAGGACTGATGCCCATCCAATACCAAGGGCAGATGAGCTCATAGATACTTTGGCCTCAGCCAAATATCTCAGCACATTTGACTTGACAGCTGGCTACTGGCAGATCAGACTAGCTGATACTGCAAAGCCCAAAACAGCATTCTCAACCCCTAGTGGGCATTATCAATTTGTGGTAATGCCCTTTGGTCTGAAGAATGCACCTGCCACTTTCCAGAGGTTGGTGAATACAGTTCTCACAGGTCTGGAAGCCTATAGTGCAGCATATCTAGATGATATTGCTGTCTTTAGCTCCACCTGGGAGGATCACCTGGTCCACCTCAGGAATGTTTTACAGGCCCTGCAAAAGGCAGGCCTGACTATCAAGGCCACTAAGTGCCAGATAGGGCAGAGTCAGGTTGTGTACCTGGGCCACCTTGTGGGTGGAGGCCAGGTTCAACCTTTGCAGAGCAAGATCCAGACTATCATGGACTGGACTGCTCCAACTACCCAGACTCAGGTGAGAGCCTTCTTAGGCCTGACTGGGTACTATAGGAGATTTGTCAAGGGGTATGGATCAATAGTGACACCCCTGAATGACTTAACTTCTAAGAAAATGCCCAAAAAGGTTCAGTGGACAGCTAGCTGTCAAAAGGCATTTGATGACCTGAAGCAGGCCATGTGCACTGCTCCCATTCTACAGAGTCCTGATTACTCCAAGAAGTTCATTGTTCAAACTGATGCATCTGAATTGGGGGTAGGGGCTGTACTGTCACAATTGAATGAAGAAGGTCAGGATCAGCCAGTAGCTTTCATTAGCAGAAGGCTGACCCCTAGAGAGAAACGTTGGTCAGCCATAGAGAGGGAGGCCTTTGCTGTGGTCTGGGCTCTGAAGAAGTTGAGGCCATACTTGTTTGGTACACACTTCCTGGTTCAGACAGACCATAAGCCCCTCTTATGGCTAAAACAAATGAAGGGTGAAAACCCCAAACTGCTTAGGTGGTCCATTTCCCTACAGGGGATGGACTTTACAGTGGAACATAGACCTGGGAGTAACCATGCCAATGCAGATGGACTCTCTAGGTACTTCCACTTAGAACATGAAGACTTAACTGGGCACGGTTAGTTTAATGTCCCTACGTTTGGGGGGTTGTGTAGGAGAGTAGGATCTGCTTCACATGGGTACCCCCACTTTTTGCTGATGCTTCACTGTTTTTCGACATTAGTCTGGCTGGGGCCCTGCTAATCAGAACCCCAGCCTAGCTGCTTCCTCTCTAAAATGGTTTCCATGTGCCTTAGGCACATCACTGATTGGAATCTGGAGTGCCCTTATAAGTCCCTAGTATATGGTATACTATGTACCAAGGGTATAGGTACCTCAGAGGCCTACCAGGGGCTGCAGCATGTATTATGCCACCCCTGGAAGGCCATCCAAACTGACACCACAGGTCTGCTACTGCAGCCTGGGTAAGGTGGTGCATGCACCCCTTACTGTGATATAGGTTACCTATATCACTAAATACATACACACATATAAACCTATAAGTCACTCCTAAGGCAGGCCTTATCAATCCTAAAGGCAGAGTGCATGGTTCCTATGTGAGAGGGTGACCCTGCATGAGCAGGGCCCCTCTGCAGCGTTCGGAGATCCTTCTCTGACGCTGTTTGTAGTGCAGCCTGACCATATACTCTTAAGCGCATTATAACCTCGCGTTAAATGCTAACTTTGGAATGGCTGCACCTAAACATGTCGTGTTTGGTGTCAAACATCTTGGAATACTACCCCCCCCGCCAATTCTGGTGGCGGGGGTAGCATTCCACCCTTCTAGAGGGAAAGACATGTTAACTCTGGCTAGCCCGGTAACTTCTTTCCAAAGCCCTGGCATCACAAAATGGATGCTGCTGCCACAGACACGAGTCTGGCCTCGTGCTGCTGGACGAAACTCCGGCAGGGGAGGCCTGGACAATAGGTTTCCTGTCCCAGGGAGGTGTGACCACCTCCCCAGACAGGATAATGTGTATTGGGGCTGGGCGGGAGCACTTTCGGGTGCTTTGAAGTCCTGCACTGGGGGCACATTTGGTGTCCCTGTGCATACCCCAGTTCAAACCGGATCAGGGGCTTGCAGCCCCTGCTTTGGCGCGAACCGGACAAAGGGAAAGGGGTGTAGCCACCCCTCTGCCCTGACCCACCCATAGGTGGGGCCACAGAGTAGTCCAACCCCTAAACTTGGTATAAGTATAGGAACCCAGTCCTTAGGACTTTAGATTATCCCTGGACGAAACTCTGAAACAGAATCCTGGACCTTCGACGCTCTACTCAAGATTAGAGGACAGAAGAATCTCCCTTGGGGTCAAGGAGTGACTCCCCTGCTTGGCAGGCACCAAAGAAGCATCTGTCCGGTTCGCATTTCTGAAGCTCCCGTCGGACGCCAAAGTCATCGCATCACCAGAGGTGGATTCTCAGACTTCCCCAAGGCTACCCTGAGTCCCCAGCAAAGCTGAGGCCCGTAACTATCGTGGGTGACGTGAGACCGTGACCCCTGGACACCGAGCACATTTGCAAGTGCATCCTCTTCTGGGTCTCCCACGAAGTCGTGCTTTGGGCTCCGAGTAGCCCTAGCCTCCAGCACCAACTGCACCGAAGATCACTGGCCTCCACTCCACGAGTGTCCTGTGAGCCAGATCCACGTGCGACATCTCGAGGCTCCTTCGCGGTCGCTAGCCCGTTGGCTAGTAGCCCTTAATGAAGGCCAATCTTTTTCTTACTTGGCATTCTGGTTGCTCCAGGCCTGCCCTCACTTACCCTCGCCGACACCTCAGCACTCGACAGACATCGTGTACCAGCCCGAATCCGGCTCATGGTCGCCGACAACGCCTCCTGGACCTCGTGGCTGAAGAGTCAAGATGACCGTCAACGCACCTGAAGCACTCGACATCGGTGGGCATCTGTCCATCGCCTTCCTGGTCACTGGCTAGTGACCCAGACTCTGTCCCCTCTGCTTTCAGGTTCTTCAGATCTCCGATCCACTCTTGGATCCACCCGGACACTTTCCACTTGGTCGCCAGCAGCACTTTGCAGCAGATCGCCATTCAAATCGACGACGAAACCCGACCCCGAAAGGCACCTACGCACCCGGCTTCCCTGGGTGAGGTAACACGAGTACTCCGGTGCTCCCGTGGGTAGAGACTCTTCAAAGTACTAGTTCTCAAAGGGTTTGCTCCAAGTCCTCCTTTAAGTGTCCATTTTCTTTAATTTCCTGATCGCGACTTTCTCCATAGAAGTCAACGGCGTATCGCGGTTGTGTATTTACACTGCACGCGTCCCCCGTGGGTCCCCTGTGTCACTACCTTTGGTGGTTCCTTGTGGTCCAAGCACTTCTAGAGGCTCTAGGCCTAGTGTCTAGTTCAGTCGTGGTTCTTATACCACTTTATTGGTATATGGTTTGGTACGCCCCTAGGGCCCAAACGTGTATTTGTGCTATTACTGTGTTTAAATAACTTCTAACTTATGTACTTCGAACTCTAGCCTCATAAAGAGACTAGAGGGGTGTGTTTAGCAATAAATACATATATTTTGAATATATACCTGGTGTGGTGCTCTTTCATTTGGTCACTCAAGAGATTATAGACTGGTAAAACAAGCTGCTTTACATTCCTTCAAGACTTAGCCTGAAGGCTGCTCTCCATAGCTACCACTAGGATAGCTTTCAATAAGGTTGTCTTTAACCTATCTCCAATAAGGGGTTATTTGGACTGGTGCAAGGTGCCCACTATAATTAGTGGACAGCATATGCCAGGCCAACTTCTCACACTCTGCATATCATACAGCAACAAATTGACAAGTCTTTGCAGTTACCCAGAGAAGCACTTATTTGGAATACCAACAGCAGAAACAAAAGTGACAGAACTCCATTTGTGGTTGACTATCATCCATCAGCTCCCAACTACAGAAATATAATGCAAAAAACATTTCCCTTACTGTCTACTTGTGAAAAATTGCAAAAGGTTTTTCCAAAACCGCCAGTCATTGCTTACCGCAGAGCTCCAAATTTACGATCTCTTATTGTGAGAGCTGAACTCAAGCAAGTTGTAACAAATGCAGGGGTTCATTGCTGTGACTCTAAAAGGTGCATCACGTGTGAATACCTTTTACAAACATCATCAGTAACTAGTTCTGTTACGAGAAGGACCTATGGAATAAGACAGCATCTTACATGTCGCTCAACATGCATTATTTATGTGATTCAGTGCCAACGGCAAAGCTGTAAAAAACAATATGTAGGCCAAACAGTGAATGACCTCCGTACACGATTCAGGAACCACAAATCGGCAATAAGAAAATTGACCAGCCTGTAGCCAATCATTTTAACCTTGTGGATCATTTACTATCAGATTTGAAGATTTTCCCCGTGGAACATGTCTCAAAGGAAGAACTACTGGACTCCAGAGAAAACTTCTGGATGTACCGTTTAAAATCACTGCATCCAGATGGACTGAACATTACTGATAATACAACCTGATTACTGCATATCTCAAGAGCTCTCAGGACTGCATTGATTCCACATTCCAAATGGAATCTTCACTCATGATGCTTTTTGAAAATTCAGCTGTGTCATCTGTGCAGCCACTGAGCAAACCATCTTGTACTACCTGAGGAAGGCGGAAGCTGAAACGTTGTAGTGGAAATATATTTTTGTTCTTTGGTGAATCTATCTGTTTGAGTCACTTCTTTCTTGGATATATATATATATATTATCTACTGGCGGTCGCCAGTAGATAGTTATAGTTAGGACCTATTTTCCATAGGAAATCTGGAACATTCTATTTGAAATAACGTTGGCGCCGGTTGACGAATCTTCGCAAAAGTTTCCAACTTGTTGGGGCGCTCCGGTCCGCTCCTATCCTGAAAGTCTCGGGGTGATTCGTCAAGCGGGGGCCGAGAAAAAAGGGGGGTCCCAAAACGCGTTTTCCCCATTCATTTTTCCATAGGAACCTTTCATCGCAGCTACAGCCCGAACTGCTGAACGGAATTACACCAAATTTGGCAAATAGGTAGCCCTTGGTTCAGTGTCGTGCCTTTTGCTTAAATGGTGTAAATCCGATCAGTAGTTCCTGAGAAAATCAAAAGTAAAGTCACATATATATCTATGGCCGAGTAGGGTCCGCGTACCCTCCCGATCACGAGCTGCATGCTAATTGGCTGTCAAGTGGCTGTCAACACTCCAAACCAGGAAGTGTTGGCAGCCATTTTATGCCTCGGTAGAGGCACAGAAACAAGTGCGCAAAACGCACAAAGGGGGCAGGGTAGAAACACCCTGACCCCTAGGTCTGCTCAGGGGGTCCCACAAGGACCCCTGGGCAGAAAAAGCATTTTTCTTTTTAAATCGGCGGGATGCGCTTAGGGTGCGCGGATCCCGCCGAGAGAAAAAAGAAACAAGTGCGCAAAACGCACAAAGGGGGCAGGGTAGAAACACCCTGACCCCTAGGTCTGCTCAGGGGTCCCACAAGGACCCCTGGGCAGAAAAAAGCATTTAAAAAAAAAAAAAACGGCGGCGAAAAAAAAAAAAAACGAAGCACGGTCTCCCGCGCTCTGATGCAATTTTGCCCCCGGGTGGCCCAAGTCCCGGGGGCATGTGGGGGGTGGGTTTATATTTTATGTGGGGGGCCTCTAAGGCACCCCAAGCCCCGGGGACCACCACCCCCCGGGGCTTTAAAAAAATAATGGTGCGGGAGGGCTCTCGGCCCTCCCGCAGCCCCGGGGACCGCCACCCCCGGGGCTTCTTTTTTAAAAAAAATAAAATGACCTGTGTGGGGAGGCGCGAGCCCCCCCACACGCCCCGGGGACCGCCACCTCCCCGGGGCACTAAATATTTCAATATGGGGGTCCGTTACGGACCCCCGAGCCCCGGGGACCACCACCTCCCCGGGGCTTTGCCAATGGAGGGAGGTGGGCCGCGCTGCCCCCCTCCTGGAGCCCTTGATGGCCCTGGGGATCACCACCCCCCAGGGCCGGCTCCTGCAGTGTCCCGGGGTGCCTACCCCCGGGACACTGTAGTTTGCTATGACAGGACGGGAGCCTAGCGGCTCCCGTCCTGTCATAGCAAACTGCTTTGGTTTTGGAAGAGAGAGCAGGAAACCTGCTCTCTCTTCCAAAACCAAGCACATTGCTTTCCACATGGGGAGCTGCATGTTAGCAGCTCCCCATGTGGAAAGCAATGCCGGCTCCCGAAGGACGCGGGGAGCCGCGGGACCGTGGGGGATTGGGGACCCCCCCACGGTCCCCAACGAGTGCCCCCCCACGGTCCCCAACGAGTGGCCAGGCCCCGGGGGATGGGGTCCCCGGGGCCATTAGTGGCCCGGGAGGGGGCCACGCAGCCCCCTCCCCAAAAATAAAAAAATAAAAAAAGGGCAAGGCCGGCCCCGGGGATGGGGTCCCCGGGGCCTTAAATGGCCTGAGGAGGGGGGCCACGCAGCCCCCCTCCAAAGATTTTAATTAAAAAAAGAAAGAGGGCATGCCCCGGGGGATGGGGTCCCCGGGGCCAATAGAGGCCCAGGGAAAGGGGGCCACGCGGCCCCCTTCCCGTTTTTTTTATTTAAAAAAAAGAAAATCCTCAGGCCCCGGGCGATGGGGTCCCCGGGGCCAAAAGTGGCTGAGGGAAGGGGGGCCACGCAGCCCCCCTCCCATACAAAAAAATAATAAAGAAAAAAAAAGACCGGCATCGTGCCGGAGGCCCCGCCCCCTCCCTGCAGCAGTCTGCAAACGCGCCCCCTGGCGCGTTTTAAGAAGGGGAAGTAATTCCCCTTGAATACTGGGGGTCCCTGGGGGCCAACTAGCCCACCACGAATCTCCAGTATGCGCCAGGGGCTGCGTTGCAGAGAGGTGTACAGAGGCCACGCCCCTTTTACACCTCTCTGCAACGCAGCTCTGTGGCGCTTTTGGAGGTACATGGTGGGCTAGTTGGACTCCAGGGACCCTCAGGATTCAAGGGGACTTAATCCCCCAACTTAAAACGCGCCACGGGGCGCGTTTGCACAGTGGTGAAGGGAGGGGGCGGGGCTTCAGGTGACATGTGTGCAAACAGGCCCCGTGGCGCATTTTAAGATGGGGAATTAAATCCCCTTCAATCCTGAGGGTCCCTGGGGCCAACTAGCCCACCAGGTACCTCCAGTAAGCGCCACGGAGCTGCGTTGCAGAGTGTAGTAAAAAGGGGCGTGGCCTCTGAACACCTCTCTGCAACGCAGCTCTCTGGCGCATACTGGAGGTATCTGGTGGGCTAGTTGGCCCCTAGGGACCCTCGGGATTGAGGGGGAATTAATTCTCCAACTTAAAATGCGCCACAGGGCGTGTTTGCAGACATGTCACCTCAGGCCCCACCCCCTTCCTTCACCATTGTGCAAATATTCCTCTAAAATCAGCCGAACTACGAATTCTGATTTACTCACCTGTTATCAGGAGAGACCTCAGTGCTGCATCTTTGAGCCCAGTACTGATCCTGAAAAGTAATTTTAACCGTACTTACCAGTAACTTGAATTTCCTTCCATAGGATATCATTGCCTGCTTTTTGCTGAAAAAGTTTCTAAGTGTCGATTTTTGTAACATACAAATATTCCTCTAAAATCAGCCGAACTACGAATTCCGATTTACTCACCTGTTATCAGGAGAGACCTCAGTGCTGCATCTTTGAGCCCAGTACTGATCCTGAAAAGTAATTCTAACCGTACTTACCAGTAACTTGAATTTCCTTCCATAGGCTAACATTGACTGGTTTCACTTGGAAATTCTTCTAAGTGTGGAGTTTTGGAACTTTATAATATTCCTCTAAAATCAGCCGAACTACGAATTCCGATTTACTCACCTGTTATCAGGAGAGAACCCAGTGCTGCATCTTTTAGCCCAGCACTGACCTTGAAAAGTAATTCTAACCGTACTTACCAGTAACTTGAATTTCCTTCCATAGGCTAACATTGACTGGTTTCACTTGGAAATTCTTCTAAGTGTGGAGTTTTGGAACTTTATAATATTCCTCTAAAATCAGCCGAACTACGAATTCCGATTTACTCACCTGTTATCAGGAGAGAACCCAGTGCTGCATCTTTTAGCCCAGCACTGACCCTGAAAAGTAATTCTAACCGTACTTACCAGTAACTTGTATTTCCTTCCATAGGAATCCATTGTCTGGTTTTCAGCAGAAAAGTTTCAAAGTGTCGATTTTCACAAACTACAAATATTCCTTAAAAATCGCCTGTATGACTTAAACGCATTCTTTCAACTGTTTACAGGAGATGCACCAGTGCTGGATCCAGGATCCACCACTGAGTAAGAAAAAGTAACGATAACACTACTTACCTGCTAAGTGAATTTCCTCCCATAGGATAACATTGGTGATTCTATGTGAAAAAGTTTAGGATAACATTGGTGATTCTATGTGAAAAAGTTTCTAAGTGTCAACTTTTAAAATACAATAATATTCCTTAAAAATCACTACTGTAACCAAAACGCTTTTACTCAACTGTTTACAGGAGATGTCCCAGGACTGAATCTAGGATCCAGTCCTGTGGTTAGAAAAGTAATCCATAAAGTAACTAATTGCATTTAACTAGAAATTCACATTGAGCTCAATGTTGCATTGTGTTTGAAATTGTGTTGCCCATTGCAACAACTGTAACTACTGTACTTAAAAGTCTATTGCCTATTTGCAAAGTATTTAAACTAAAGTAAATCATTCTGAGAAAGTATATTTTGTAATGTAATGTATAATGTAATTACAATGTAATTTAAAAAATAAAATATCTAAAAATAAATAGTTTAAAAAAATGTAGTAAATCAGTATCAAAAAAATAAATATAACAATTAATACATTTAAAAATTGTCATTTACAAAACCTTTGAAATTCACTGAAAAAAACCATAGGTTTCAGACATGTTATAGTTAGGAATTAGCATTTAAAAAACCTTTGAAATTCACTGAAAAAACCATAGGTTTCAGGCACGTTATAGTTAGAAATTTGCATTTAAAAAACCTTACAAATTCACTGAAAAAACCATAGGTTTTAGGGACAGTTATAGTTAGTTGGACATTTCACTCGTACAAAACCCGTGAAATTCCCCCGTTATAGTTAGTTCAGGTAACTATAACTCGCGCCCCCGCAATGCACTGCTGATGACGTCACATATTACATCACTCATGACATGGTCAGTGACATCACTGATGACATCACTGATGACATCTCAAATGACATCACTGAAGACATCACTGATGACATCATCCATGTGATAATTTGATGCATCTTCTCACACCCTAATATAACTTTTGATACACCCACTGTAAATTACAGACTGCCATTGTCAAAACCATAGACACTCCAACACCAATTACTATATACACACTCACTGATTCTTAGGTCTACACACACACATCTACTCACTCACCCGTACAGTCACTCATACTTATAGTCACTCAGTACAGGACTATTATATGAACTCATACACCTATATAAACACTCACACACCGCCACTCATCCATAGAGGTACTCACACACCTAGTCAGTCATGCAAAATATTAAGCACACACCCATTTACTCACCTATACAGTTATACACACACCAGCTCACAGTCGCGGTCGCGGTCCGTGTAGGAGTGCCGGCCGGGCGGTGACGTGGGGCGGGGGAGGGGCAGGGTGGGCGGTAGCAAAGTACGGATTACGGACCAATACAGGTAAGTAAACATTTAAATCAATAAAACGAATTTCGTTGCGCGCACTGCATCGCATTTGGCGATGCAGCGCTCACAACGAAGTTCGTTTTATTGATTTCAATGTTTACTTACCTGAATTGGTCCGTAATCCGTACTTTGCTACCCCACACCCTGCCCCTCCCCCGCCCCACGTCTCCGCCCGGCCGGCACTCCTACACGGACCGCGACTGCCAGCTCACTTACTCATACAAATACAAGCACATTCTTACGCTCTTATACAATCTCTGATACAAGCACACACTCATCCATATAGTCACTCTCACAATCACACACTCTCGCTTATAGCTATTTATATACTCCAACACACATATATACTGCCTTTCACATATGTAGTTACTCACACATGTACCACTGGGACATACATTCACTCACTAACACACTCTTACACACACTTACCCACCCATACAGTCTATCACAGATGCACTCTTGAAACCATCCACCCAGTGAATCACCCACTCACACATCTATGCACAGAGTCGCACACACCCCACACACACAAACACTCAGGCACCCATACAGATACTCAGACAACCAATCAATAACTCATATAGACACTCATGTAGCTATTCACAAACCCATGCAGCCACTTACACAGCAACAGACAGACGGATACAGACATTCACCCAGTTTAGTCACTAACCCATGCATTCAGTAAGATACGTTTAATCACTCACTTATAGAGTTAGTCACGCACCTACTAAATCATCCATTCAGACACTTATACACCCACTCATTCTTCAATACGCCTTTCCCTATATATATTAAACATATTTAAACTTTACAGAAACACAAAGTCACTGGATGATGTCATCAGTGATGTCATCAGTGATGTCATTTGAGATGTCATCAGTGATGTCATCAGTGATGTCACTGACCATGTCATGAGTGATGTAATATGTGACGTCATCAGCAGTGCATTGCGGGGCGCGAGTTATAGTTACCTGAACTAACTATAACGGGGAATTTCACGGGTTTTGTACGAGTGAAATGTCCAACTAACTATAACTGTCCCTAAAACCTATGGTTTTTTCAGTGAATATATATATGTGTGTATGTATATGTATATATATATATATACATATACATACACACACACACACATATATATATTTATGCTTGAATTCAAGGAGCACTGATCTATGACTGCTGTGAGCAACAAAGAAAGAGGACAATGAGAGGGTGATATGCCACGAAATACTATCGTGGACATTGCTATTGGTTATTGAGGTCACATGTGTTATGGCATCTTCATGTACTCAGGAGCAGTGGTTAATTTGTAAAAAACATAAGTGCCGGGGCTCTGGTTAAGAGGCAGCTTGCTTCAGCCCATTTCTCCTGTTAGCGCCGCCTAAAACAGAACCAACTACTAACCATGAAAGTGGGGAGAGGATGTGGTGTAATGGCCAGAGCTGCCAACTTCGGAGCTGGGGGGGCCAGGTTTGAGTCTCGTGTCGGCTCAACATCCTATGATTCTGGGCAAATCACTTAATTTCCCTGTAAATGAATGTGTCCTAAACTGGCACTCTTGAAAAGTGCTGGTCCTGAGCACCGTGAACCACTGGCTCAAATTAAGCACTGCTCAGGGGAGTTGTTGTTTTTGACTGGCTGCTGGGAAAAATCAGTAAAGAAAGTGAAGCCTCTGGTCCTGCTATAGAATCAATCGAAGCAGCCACCCCAAGGACAGAGGACTACAACTCCCAGCATGTAAATGGCAGTTGTCAACATGAAAAAGAGAGCTCATAAAGCAGCGGAACTCACTAAAGCCAGGGCACAAGTCCCACAAGCAATATTACGCGAGCTCCAAGGCCACCTGGAAGGCATGGAGGTTACAACCAGGGAGGAAAAATCCCTCCCCGCCCCTCTCTCAGCCTCAAAATAAGAAGGTATTCTGAAGAGTCAGACAGTCTCCAAATAACTAGACAGGTGCAAGGGAGGCGAATACAATCATCTTCCTATTGGAGGGAAACGAAGGCCTTGTAGCGAGGGCTGCACTCTGATTGGAGCAAGGGCTGTCACTGCTCATCTTCACTTCTATTCATTTCATTGGCTACCTTTCACTTCCGACCGAGTTCACCATTATTGGTTTATTAATCCGTCATTTCACTAAAAGGACATTTCTGATTGGCAAAGTAGGAATCGGAAGGCCTCGTTTCCATGGGGAAGCTTGTCGCAGCGCTCTGATTGGTTAATTGTGATGAGCAACTCCCATCGCTCTTGGTTCGTGTCTTTGAGGTGCAGACAGCGTTTCGCCCTTTCTGTCCGCCCAGTGTTGCTCAACTATTAGTAGTGTTCGCGAGGGCGGTAGCAACGGATTCGGTCGTGACGTAGTTTCCGCGCGGCGGCGACTGCAGAAATGAAGCATTACGAGGTGAGTAGGCGCAATAAACGTAATCAACTGCCAGAGCGCAGGTGCTCGGTCGCGCATGCGCTGCAGTATTTTGCGGGGGCTTTAGCCTGAACCTATGCCTGCTTTGGACAAAAAAAGTTACTTGCCCCCACTCCTGGACAAAAAAGTTACTTCTCTTAACTCTTCATACTACAACCCGTCTAGGGAGAGCACTCTATCTTTGAAAAGGAACCATCCTCCTTATTTCTTGACACCGACCCTTTCGTTCTTAATTTGACACCTAAACGTGTGACGGACTCAGATCTGATCTTAAATGCCTCTCGTTTACGGCATGCTCTACAGTTTGTTTTGGATGCAGCAATACCCACAGGGCGTTGAAGTAGGTGGTTTGGGGTGCTAAAACACTGAGCTTGCATTACGTTTGTGAAATTGACCTTTCTAAACCTTGTCTGGTGTGCAAAAAATGTCAGCCCATGGAAATACACTGTAGCAAGTAAGATCTGGTCCTCCATTGACTTTCATGAGATGTAGGAAGAGACGTGCACTGTGGCAAGTGACATTGTTTTGCTTGGTCTTTCCCATGTTGTGTTGCAAGTGCAGATGCTGGGAGAAGCAGGTCTTTCAGTGTCTAAGTGCAGCTCGTTTGACATGGTCACGTAATTCTTGCCCAGCATGCACAGTGTCAAGGGGCAACGGGCCCTTCATTAACCAGCATGTATTACGCAATGGGCAAAGTGTCCTGCAATAGTCGCCGTGTCCTACAGGAATAGGCATTGGGTTCTGTAATGCAGCATGTTTTATGTGGTGAACATTCGCCAGTTGCATGGCTGATTATCACTTATATTTTCAGATGTCTGCCCTTACACCAGTGGTGAATGTTGATCTTTGAAAGATGAGTGTAACACCTGGTCCAGACTGGAACTAGCAAATCCAAGAAGCATCAGTTGATCAAGAGTGATGTTGAGGGACGTGGAGTTCTCCCTCTAGGAAAAAGGTTGAAAATGGAGTCAAATGATGCATTTTATAACACAATCTTTACATTAAATTAGCTAAAAGTCCAAAGGCTCTGATTGGGCATGCCTGAAATATTCCAGTTCTTTTATGGTGTACCAAGCACGCTTTGGGCTCCACGGGAATGTTGCCAGTTCGCGATCTCTGTGCTACAATAAGGGAAGGTGCAGGCCTGTTGGGCATATGTGAATAGAGTCTGCAAAGGTGTGTGTGGGGCTCTGTGCGCAATAGTGTAGGATACTCCTGCTTATGGTCAGATGCAGTGGCAGAGTCTCATGTGTCTCCAATCTGCAGCAGCAGGGAGTGTTGCAAGTCTGGATCTATGGACATTGGCAGTGTCATGCATAGATAATTGAGGTGGAATAGTAATGATGCAGGGTATGACGTGTGTGCTGTTAGAGAAGTGTGTGTAGTTCTTGCAATATTAGTACAAGAATGCAGATCATTGTGCCGTAAAGCGGTATCAAGTGGCAGAGTACTTCTTGGATCAATACTACAATAGCAATGTGGGCCACAGTGGTAGAGCAGTGTCTCCATGCAGGAAGAATACCATGAGCTGTGCAGTGAATCATTCCTAGGCCGATATTTAAACTCGCCCCAAAAAAAAATTACCTCTCCACTCTTCATATTGTGGACCAAAGAGAGCTCCCCACCATATCTCTATTCCAATCGGGCATTAACTAGTATTGTCTTTTTTTTTAATGCATTTATTTTCAGAGATGCAGTGTATGCTTATCATTTCACTATCACACATCATCTTTGCAAGCATTTACAAAGACTGTTTCATGAGATATCCGGGTTGCTGTGAGGTTTCATTGCTGCTACCCACTCAAGTCTTGACTGAACCTGTAAAGGAGAAAAAGAAAAAAATGCTGTTTGTTTTTAATTGATTTTTCCAGATGTAACATCGGTGCAGTACATTTCAATATCGTCATGTACATTACATCAGAGCGCACAGCACACATCTCCACAAGTTGACAAGACAGTTCTAGTTACAGCAGTTTGAATAGAGTCCCTCTATGCAATTAAACGTTCAGTGCATAAATTAAAGGCCATCAGCACATTCATGAGTGTTAGTCGTGGACAATGAATAGACAATAAATGGATGCTATATATCTTTGGGGCGTGAAGTCACAGGTAGTTTTTCCGCATACACCTCTAATTGTTTTTTACAATACACCATATCTTCAAACCAGTGTTGCAGTTTGGGGGCCTATTTACTCCCCCATTCCATAGCTTCTCTCCGTTTAGCAAGAAGTAAGGCTGTCTCTATGAACCTTCGATTGGGTGGCTTCAGTGGCTTCACAAGACCTAGTAGACATAATTGGGGAGTATTGGGAATGGTGTCGGAGACCATGGTCTCCAAAGCATTTGTGACCTTAGTCCCGAACAGGTGAATCATTGGGCACGCCCAAGCCATATGTAAAAAGTCTGCTTGCGCATACCCACAGTGCACACACCTGGCGTCATCCCTCAGCCCAAATTTATGTAGTGTATCTGGGGTGTAATACATTTGTTGTAGGAACTTAAAGTGGATAATGTTTAGGTTGCAGTTTGGGGTGAGCATACTCGTGAGTGTGCAGCTGAAGCCCCATTCCTCCGTGGTGAGGGGTGTATTCAATACCGCGTTCCATCTGTCCAGGGGATTATTCAAGTCTCTGTAGGTCTCTGCTTGAGCTGCAGAGTATAGCTTGGTTATGAGACGTCCACGTGTAGGGGTGGTAAGGAGTAGTCGTATTGTCTTGCCGTAAGCATTCACAGTTTTTGTTATAATCATGACTCCTCTGCTTGCCTGATGTTCTGTACACCTGATCAGTTCATGTGAAATTGAATGTGCCAGAAAGGTCTGACCAGCACAAAGCATGTTTAAATAGGGGAAATTATTTTATCCCAGTTCCATGACCAGACATTAAGGGCTATTTAACCACTGCTATCACAAAAGGAGAGACTGGGGAGTGAGCCTTCTCTAACTTCCCTAACTAAACTACTGTAACCCACAAAAAAGAGAAGGACTGGCAACAAATGAGGCCAGAGAAACAGTGTTGTGTGTGTCTGGCCCAAAAAGTAATATAAAGTAAGGTAAAAACAGCAACACTCTGAGTTTTGAGAAAATCAAGGGACGGAAGGGAAATTCTTAGATTTTTTAATACTGCTCTCACCCACTAGTTAGTGGCATGCTTCATCATAGGGCCGCTTCTACACCCAGCTGCAGACCAACACAATGGACGGAGCGCTGTTTTTTTTGGATTAGTGAGGTAAAGAAAAGAAGGAAAAGGAGGAAAAGTATCCCTCTTAAGGGATCACTAGTGTAGAAAAAGTGATTTAAAACTGCCTCAGGGGGTTCCGCCTATATTCCCTTTATTATTGGACCACCTAGGCAGGATTAA
The DNA here is from genome assembly GCA_963921515.1 of Calotriton arnoldi. NCBI lineage: Eukaryota > Metazoa > Chordata > Amphibia > Caudata > Salamandridae > Calotriton > Calotriton arnoldi. The sequence continues at coordinate 2,405,360 of CAWUFW010001871.1, read as the reverse complement.
AAAGCAAAAGGTGGGGGGTACCAGGGAGAAGCTACTATTCCAAACCCCCCTCTACATCTACCAACATGTTTCGGCCATCTACCTATGCCCTTTAGGTCTCTGGCTTTCTTCAGGGTAAAGATCCCTCTCACGGTATGGTGTGTATCACTCTGTGATCATTTTTTATCAAGTGGTTTATTTAACCTTACTTGTTTTCTCCAAAACACATTTGTCTTTGTTATCCGAGTTTCATGTTTAAATCTCCGAACCCGGGACCTTCGTGGAACACCGCCCTGTAGTCACACATTCGTCAAGGGTCGGTGTTGCCTTATCACGCCACTCCGTGTCTTCCACCCTGAGCTCTCAAATGCTCAAAGACATGTGGTTGACAGTCACAGCCACTCCTACTAGATATGAACTACATGAATTTTCCGAAACTTGAAAAGAACTTTGAAAAGTGTCTTAATTAGAGGAAGTGGTGGAAAGCAGGGAAGAAACTTGTCTCTTGGAGAGAAGGGGACTGCCCTCCCCACCTGAGTGAGATGCATAAGTGGGCATTGCTATTTCTCTGACCCATCTCTGCCAGACAATTTGTTTAAATAGACTTTATTGAAATTTATGTAAAAAAAAAACAAAAAAACAGTAAGGTCCCGTGTTAATCTTCAACCCTATCAGCACCACTCTGGACTCCATCTCATCTTCTTCCAATCAATAACATAAAGCCCAACCCGTGATAGTTCACCATGTTCTCCAGATCCTGATGTGTTTCTGGCCCTGTAGATGGGTTCCTTTTGCTTGGCACACCAGTCCAGCCCTGCTTGCTATTCCGCCAGTGGGAGGATCCAGGGATTTCACTTTGCCTGCTATTGCTCCATTTGCCATAATTGTGGCCAATCTCACCAAGCTACGTTCTCATTGAGCACTGCCAAGTTCATCTAGTATTCCAAGCAAGGCCACCTTTGCTGATAGTTCTGTTGGCCACCCCAGGACCTGGGTCAGAAGCCCCTCAATCAGTCCCCAGTATCTAGCAATTTTAGGACACTGCCAGTCCACATTGAAGAAGTCTGCATCCGAACAATTACTGCAAAAGCAGGTGAGGGATTTTGGCTGCATGGTATAGGCGATGGGGATTAAATAAGTCTCGTGTAGGTAGTTCAACTGGATCATTCTGAGGAGAGAAGATATGGCATTCTCACGGGGTCGTCAAAGCTTCCCACCATTGGGAGTCATCAAGGGGACCCACCCAATCCTCTCACTTCCATTTAAGAGTTATAAATTTGGGGGAGCATTAATTACCGGGGTATGATTTATCTGCGATATGCCTCCCCTCCCCAATTGACCCATCAAAAATTTGGCTTGAAATGGGCTCTATTCATGTAAGTACTAAACAATTTAATAACCTTTCTGATTTTGCAAACTGTTGAGGAATAAAGCAGTTAAATCTGTCCACTTCCTGTGGCGTTCTTCTGCCAGATGTGCTACAGAGGGGGCAGTTAATTTTTCTGTCATCACAAACCAAAGCTCAATCACAAGAAAGGAATAACTCCTGGACGGCTTATCTGCTTAGATGAGTTTTGAGGATTGAAACTTTGGAGGCGGCAGACTTTATAGATGTGGCTATGAGAAAAGATGTTGTGCTTGTGCATATGAACCCAAAATGTTTATTCTTCTTTTCATCTTATATGACATGTCGTACAGCCAGATTAAATAACTGAAAAGTGGAACAGTTTGAGAAACACAGAGAAATGGGATCCACAGCTTTTGGCTTTGATGTGCTGGAGTGTACTACTGTAAACAATTTTTACTTTAAAATTCATCACTAACTTTCTAAAAGGTTACTTATGGCAGCACCTACCCTCTTGTAAAAATGTATTTAATCCCTGTTAAGCACTGTCCCTTCCTACTGTCCTTAGGTGCTTTACAATGTGTACATTCCTCCTCTCTTCCATTCACCCATTCTAGCTGAAATTCACCATCCTTAGACCCTGACACACTTTCTCATACACACAAACATTCACAAGCCCATGCTTTACTTACTAAAATGCTGCACAAACAAAGGATTGATGGAATGCTGAACAAATCAAGCATTCACCCCCCCCCCCCCGTCAGGAGATCTGCGTTAAATCCATTGTTCTTTTGCTCACTATGCCACCCAAGTTTGAACCCAGCCCATATGCAAATCAGTCTTGACCCTGCTCCGCATGGTAACAGTCCAGCCCAAACCGCCAAGCTAGGTCCTTCCTGGACCGGAAATAAGTATCCTGGGACCGGTTTTGGGGTATCGCCCCTCATCAGCCAGGCTGGCTTGAATCCAGTGGTACAAGGAGCAAGAGATCCACGTCTGGGCATAACCATCCCACTTAGGGCGAAAAATACTGCACAAACAAATGATGGATGGAATGCTGAACAAATCAAACAACTTGTTTCCAGTCCAGGGAGGACCTGGCCTGGCAGTTCGGACTGGACTGTTCCCATGGGGACCACGGTCAACACTGGTTTGCATATGGCTGGGTCCAAACTGGAATGGCGTGACGAGCAAAAAAAGGTGGATTTAACCCAGATCTGTGACTGGGGGGGAATGTTTGATTTGTTCAGCGTTCTGTCCATCATCTGTTCTTTTTGCAATACTTACTAAAATGCCAGTCCTGTTGCCTTTGCCAACATGTGTGTCTCAGTCCCTTGTCTTTTCATCTCCTTCTCTCTTTCTTTCCCCCTGTTAAGACTGTTTCTCCTTTTGTATTTTTTTCCAGTCGATAATTCTCTTGCCACCAAACTCTCTGTATTGATCGGTCCCCCGTATCTGTCTCTCTTCTTGCCCTCTTGATTAGTCTCTTTCACCATCCATCTCTCTTTTTTCCTCCCGATTTTTAGGTCTGTATTCACAGGGCAGCTGTTGCCTGACTTTATGTGATCAAGCTTTCAGGAGTGCTACAGAAAGGGGCTATGATTCCCCCCTACATGTTGGTTGCCAAAAGTACAGCATTTGATTAGGCTATAGTTGTAGTAGTCTGCCTAAGAAATAGTTTAATTGAAACATATGCAGTTTAATTGCAGTGTTCATGAAAAGCTTTAGAGGTGCATTATTATCCCCCATTGCCGCATCTACACCTCCTCCTGGGCACCACAAAATTTAATAACCACAGAGACACACAGGAGTGTGAGAGGGGGGCAATAGTGTGTCACTCTGCGTGTGCCAGAAGTAGCCTGGCTGCTACAACACAGCATGACTGTGTAGAATATTTATTACTCTTAAAATGGATGTTGCATCGAAATGTAATGATGCAGTGCCCTTGGAGTGGACTGGTTCTATTCTGTTTGAGTTTATTTTTCGATTTCCGTGCTCTCTGTGCACAGCCCTTTAGTACCCGGTTCAATTGTTAACAGAATAGCAGCTGAGGTGGGCGGCTCCTGGCACTGGTCTGCAGAGCGTTGTACTGGAGCTGCCCTCTAGTGACGGGCCTCCTAGCCCATGGAGCTACCATCGCAGTCTCTCAGGCACACACGGGATGATGCAGTCTAAGGCCTGCACGTATAGTCCGGAACTCAGGAGACACCAACTGCTTCTTATGGAGTCGAGTTAATAACAAGAGTGATTCTTAACACAGCAAGGTGACGTGAGGTCACAAGGGTGAGATCAAGGCTTTCTACGGACTGGCGGGAGAGGGAAGATTGATATATACATAGGCAAAAATATTAATAAAACATTTTACTACCATATTGGATGTTTGGTTAGAACTTTGCGAATTTCATATTAGAAATGTTGTGTTCAAAATGCGGTATTCAACTGCATGAATAGTGTTATTATTGTGAATATGTGTAGCACTTTTTGTAAAGCGACAGTAATAAAGATAGATGGACAATAGTCCGGCATGGTGGTGGGTGGTATTCATACCTGGGCATAAAGACACCGGCAGTTTGAGCCAGAGACAGTAGAGTTGGAGCAGTAAAGCAATGCTCCTAGTTTGGATAGTTGAGGAGAGTGGCCAGCAGGTCATAACCATCAGACCCCACAGGGAAACCAAGACATCGAAAATGCATTTCTTGTTCTGCGTGGCATGGGAAGCTGCCATAGCCAGTGGATATTTGCGGTTGTTTTTGAAAAAGCAAGTGTGTGTGGTGCTCCTGGCCAGTTCACCAACAATAAAGATTTTGTTTTTTACAAGCTTCAAGTTTCGAAGCAGGACGAGAGTGGTTCTAGGCAAAGGAGGGCTGCGATTTCACTGAGTGGGGAAGGAGGCCAGACAGAAGAGGATGAGAAGAAGAAACAGAAAGCTTTTATTTAATGAGAACCGAGATTGGGGCTCTCCTGATCAAGTGAACTGGCAGTGAGTGCTAGGGATAGTCCCTACACTCACATCACAGCTACACAACCCACGTCTACAAATGTAGATGCGATACACCCATGCATGTCTACAAAATTCACAAAACAAAGCAGCACTTGTACACATTTGAAAAAAATCTTATATATACCTAATCTTTAATCTGTTTATTTATACCTTTACTTCTATTTCGTTTCTGTCAGTCTGACTTTGTGTGTGTGTGTGTGTGTGTGTATATATATATATGATCTTCTGTATGTGCATGTTTGTATGTACCTTGTCTGTATGCATATCAATCTGTATTTGTACGAACTGTCTGTCTCTCTGTTTATAAATACCTGTTTGGTGTGTATGAATGTATCTGTGCATGCATATGTCTGTATCAATGTATATATGTGGCTGTTTACTTGTGGCTTTGTCAATCTGTGTATTTACATGTCGGTGTGTCTTACTTTGTATACATTTGTCTTTGTACGTACGTATCTTTCTGTCTGCATCTGCTTGCCTGTGCAATGACATTTCTGCATAGTTCTGCATAGTTCTGTGTATTTGTGTGTTTCTGCCTATCTTTGTTCTTTCTACCTCTTATGGAAGCTCTTTGTTACCCGTCACCATCTTTTGAATCCACACTGCTGTCCATTGAGTACCACAACAAGTAACCCCTGCCTACTGTTGAAATAATCCATGCTTCTTACTGTTCTATATGCACATCCGTCATGCTTCTGTTATGTGTATGTGAGGAATTAGAAGGGGCGTCTGTCATCTGTTGCAGTTGTAGTTCAACTCCCTATTTATCTGAATGAGGTGAGGGGGGATTTCCTTGCCCCCTTGACTCAACATTTAATAACCTCTGAGGTTTGATGATTACCTTGTCCTTTGCATGTGGGTCGTGCGATAATTTTCAAAACTTTGGGTGGCTGAGCAAGGCATACCCTTGCAATTGGGAGTCATCTTCTCACTGTTTCCTGACCAAGGGAATGACGCAGGCATCGCCCACCAGGGAGCATGCTCAACAGTGGCCCCCTACAATACTTGTTTGCCAGCCCCTCAACACATGCCCTACAAATGCCAAATATGGAGAACTTTTTATACGTGTGCTGGTTTTTTTTTGGCTGTTTTTTTTTTGACAGGTAAGCAGTCTGCAGGACCCATTGTTAACAATTCCTTAAGATACACTTAGTGATGTTTGACTCCACCCACAGGAATATTTCTCTCACTTCATGCTTATGGCATGGAGTGCTTGCGTTGCAACGCACGAGGCACTATTTTACATCTCAAAAACACCCTGAATCTTTGTTACATTTTGAAAAATATTTCAGGAGCATTGCATACAGAAATCAAACTTTGTTTTGTTTTTTCACTGCAACAGTTTTAAAAATTATATTTTAGTTGGTGTTCAAACCACACACCAGACCTATTGACTTTGCCAATGCTTGTTGTCGCCTTCATTTTTTAGGTCTCGGCCTGCACCAGCGCTTGCGCTGGTCTGGCCGAGAGTTTTAGTAAGCGGGTTTTGGAAGTGCAAACACTGGCTTTCGGCTGGCGACCAGCTTGAGTTCACGATGGCGTGCACGCGCAGCTGGCATCTGGGTTTCCTATCTCTTCCTCATTTCCTCGTCATGGCTCATTAACTCTCTGGACTCTGATGTTTCAATCGCAGCAGCAGCAGCTCACATTACCAACTGAGGGCCCTGGACTACAGTCACATGAAAAACAACAGCGATTAGCATTGAAATGCAAGCTTTTTTTTGTCTAGTTAGAAATATTGCTTCGGTGGGTTGATTTCACCTTATATCGCTATTTGTTTTATATTGGGAGTCACAGCCTAATTACCAGTATTTTTGTCTCTCACTGTTTTTTTAAAAATATTTATTCGCACAAAGCTATATTTAAGGTTACTTTTTCCGCGTCACTTCTTCACTCTATTTAAACTCCACACCCCCACTCTTATTGTCTCTCTCCTTCTCTCTCTCTCTCCCCTCTCTAATTCTCTCTCTACTTAATTAACTCTCCCCTCTCTATCTTTTTTAGCCTTTCATTCTCTCTCACCCCTTTATCTGTTTCTCTTTCAAACTCCTTCATTCACTCTCTCTCCCCTTCTTTCTCTCTCTCTATCCCGCTCCACTCTTTATTCTATGTACACCCTTTCTCTCTCTTTCACCACCCTCTCTAATTGGGCACTATATCTTCACTCTATCTCTCACTCGGCAACACCACAGCATCACTCAGCGCAACCACAGCATCACTCAGCGCAACTTCAGCATCACTCAGAGCAACCACAGCATCAATCAGAGCCAGCACAGCATCACTCAGCACCAACACAACATCTCTCAACGCCATCACAGCATCTCTCAACGCCATCACAGCATCACTCAGTGCAACCACAGCATCACTCAGCATCACTCAGTGCAACCACAGCATCACTCAGCACAACCACAGCATCACTCAGCACAACCACAGCATCACTCAGCGCCACAACAGCATCACTTAGCGCCACAACAGCTTCACTCAGCACCACCATAGCTTTACTCAGCGACACCACATCATCACTCGGGGCCAACACTGCAAACTCAGCACCACCACAGGATGACTCGGCACCACCACAGGATGACTCAGCACCACCACACCATCGCTCGGCGCCACCACACCATCGCTCGGCGCCACCACACCATCGCTCGGCGCCGCCACAGCATCGCTCGGCACCGCCACAGCATCGCTCGGCACCGCCACAGCATCGCTCGGCACCGCCACAGCATCGCTCGGTGCCGCCACAGCATCGCTCATATATTTAGAAGGAACAAGGGAACCCAATTCGAGTCAGCCAGGGACCTTGGGTGCTTATCTATTATAAGGAACAGTGGTCCCTAGGAATTCTACAGTTGTAAGACATTGAATACAAATATAGACCCAATCAGTACTATATCGGTAAGTGACATGTCCAGCCGGACAGAGGCCCAATATTTAATAACAAAGCAATTAAATGAATAAATTCGTAACAATACAAGTGAGTGAGGCACAGGCCTGTGACCTCACTACATAAACAACAAGGGAAGAAGTGAACAACATATACACTTTAACAACAAGTTCAGGCAGGGCTATTGATTTGTTAAATGTATACACAATGGGACCAACAAATCATATTAATACACCTTTACACAACAGTAAACACTTCAAAGTAGTGTATAAGGTGTTTTGTGTGTCGACGGCGTTTCGATCCATACATTAAATACACGGATCATCATCAGGACTAAAACATAAGCTAGCCTGAAAATAGTGCCGGTCTCTCAAGAGTGGGAGACCCCGGTTTCAAGCATCAGGCGCGAGTGTCTGAACAAATGGAGGGAAGCAATTATGAGAGAAAAAAGGTGTCCTCTAGGATGTGGGATAACATGTGGATAACCGGTATAAAGGGAAGCCGTGCGCCGGGCTGAAGGAAACAGGCAACGTGTTTGCCAGTTTAACCCCGGCGGTCATTTAGTTACGGGATCCGCTCGGGAATTCCGGTATCATGAGAAGCCGTGCATCGGGCTGAAGGATACAGGCAACGTGTTGCCAATTATACGCGGCGGTCCTTAAATTACGGGATCCGCTCGGGAATTCCTCAATGGGAGCTGATGCGTGTAAGGACCCGGCTCTGTGTATGCGGCTTGGTATATGCACAGCATCGCTCGGCACCGCCACAGCATCGCTCGGCGCCGCCACAGCATCGCTCGGGGACGCCACAGCATCGCTCGGGGCCGCCACAGCATCGCTCGGGGCCGCCACAGCATCGCTCGGGGCCGCCACAGCATCGCTCGGGCCGCCACAGCATCGCTCGGGCCCGCCACAGCATCGCTCGGGCCCGCCACAGCATCGCTCGGGGCCCCCACAGCATCGCTCGGGGCCACCACAGCATCGCTCGGGGCCACCACAGCATCGCTCGGGGCCACCACAGCATCGCTCGGGGCCACCACAGCATCGCTCGGGGCCACCACAGCATCGCTCGGGGCCACCACAGCATCGCTCGGGGCCACCACAGCATCGCTCGGGGCCACCACAGCATCACTCAGCGCCGCCACAGCATCACTCAGCGCCGCCACAGCATCACTCAGCGCCGCCACAGCATCACTCAGCGCCGCCACAGCATCACTCAGCGCCGCCACAGCATCACTCAGCGCCAAGACAATATCACTCAGCACCACCACAGCATCACTCAGCAACACCTGAGTATCATTCAGCATCACCTCAGCATCGTCTCCGCAACAGTCACTACCACCACCACTACCACCTCAGCATCACTCAGCACCACCTCAGCCTGCTCTCGGAATCTGGCATCTGTTGATTCTCGTTTACCACACAAACCCAGGATGAGACCTAGGGAAGGGAACTAGAGGCACGAGGCACTAGGAGCAGGCAGCCTCCAATCTATAATGTTTAACACAAAAAGAGCCGCTCCCAGTAAGATGACCTGGGTGCTACAGTATTATTCTGTGAGTGCAGGCATCTCACAAAAAGTAAAAGACTGGTCTCACACACCACCTGGTGTCATGCTTCATCATTGACCAGTCCTCGCCCTCTAAAAACTTGGTTTGATAGAGGGAGTAGAAACGAGGCTTCACAACTGTATGCCCAAATCCTGTTACTTGCACAGTGGCTACCTGCTCCTCACTCTCTTAAGTCCAGAGTCTCACTCTCGGAAGGTGATCCCCAAAAATAAACCAACATGGCTGTTGTCGCAGAATAGCGATCTTAAACCCTTCACAGTTTATCTTCAAGGTTGGCAATGCGCGGCCCCTAGCCCTGTGGACCAGCTGCCGCTGCCTTGTGGTATTGCCCACTGTGTATCATCTCTGTGGGTGTCCTGTGAACAGATCATGTCCAATAATTGAAGTCTTGGGTTTTCACTGCAGTTGTTTTCTGAAGGGGGTGGGCTATTGAGATCTTCTGGTCAAGCACATATAAAGGTGAAGCATCATATGGCTGTCCTTGTGGTTTAAATTGCAGGGTCATTTTGTCTGCTTACGTCTTCATGCACCTCTAAATATGCAGTATATCTCCGTACTTTGTAAGTGCTATTGGAGTGTGTTTGTTGGGGATGTAAGTTAGTGATTGTATTGTACAGTGTTTAATTTCACTCTAATTGCAGACTACTTTTTTGTAATTGTGACTTGCTCAGCGAAGCGCTGTTGTGGTAGTCTTTCTTGCCCTATGCCTCTGTTCTGTAGTATCCCTGAACCTTTGTTTCTGTCTTGTTAATCAGGGTGCCTATTGTGGAGCATGTGGGTTTCCTATGCTTCTCAGCTGAAAGTAGTTTTCTTTGATCTACTGCCATTGGGTGGTTGTGGGCGTTCCAGTTTACAGCTGGCTTGGGAGTTTCAATTGCTGTCCTAGTGGCTGCAGTTATTTCCTCTCTAGTGAGGGCTGAGTTGTAGGTTTTCAGTTTATTGGTAGGGAAGTGAATAAATATGTCTACGATTACTGTTGAGGTTTTGTGTTCGTTGGTTTGAAGGGGTGTAGGAAATTAGGTGGTATTCTGGGTTAACAATTTGTAAGTGTGGAGCTATAGAGAAGGTGATGGAGTGACAAGGATAAGGTGGGATGAGGGCATTAGAGGAGTTGATGGTAGGAGTTGATGTGGGAAGGTGGAGTGAGATTGTAGAGTAGGGAACAGATGGTGGAGAGTGATGTGGTGGCTGAGTTGGAGCAGAGCAGTGTGTGTTTTGAGAGGAGTGAGAAATTAAGAAGTGGTGTGGGAGGTGAAAGGAGTTGTAGGGGGTGAGCAAATAGGAAAGACTTTGATAAGCATGCAAAGACAATTGAAGGATTTATAACGGAGGTTAAGTGCAAGGGTCAATAATGTTTAAAGGCCAGATGAAGAAGAGAGGTATTTGTGTTTTGGTCGGGTCAGCTGAGGGGTTTAGGGGGAGTGTCATTGGATGCCTAAAAGGGAATGGACTCTGGGCAGCAGAGAATCTGTGTGTATTAAAAGGTAATAGGATATATTAGAGGAAAGGTGAGCTTTGGTGGGTGAGGACGAGACCGAAGATGGGGAAGGGAATGGGTGGCCATAGGGTTGAAGAATTGAGACTGGAGAGGAAGTGTGGTAAATGGAGAAGGCCAGTGGGGCTAATTGGGGCTTAGGGAAGGATTGAAGCAAGGGAATTTTGTAGATGCTGTTTAGGAGAGGAGTGGAATGGAGGTGCTGGATAAGGAAAGAAGCAGGATGCGTATCTTATCTGGAGGGCTGAAGATGGAGGAGTAGCTGAGCCTTTTCAATGGATATGGGGAGGGGAGGGGAGGTGTGTGTGTGTGTGTTATGAAGAAGAGAGGCTGTGAGTTTTGACGTGCTTTTGCCAATTAGTAATTCTTATGCTTTTGTATGACGGTGGGTTCATATATATTGGTAAGTAGTGAGGGATCTGTAGTTGTATATTCGTTGGGGGGAGACCCTTGTTTCAGTTTTATCTGGAGAGCTGTTACAGTGTTGGATAGGAGGCTTAAGCAGTCCGGTTTTAATCTTTTTCTGAACTTCATGTAGTCCTGAGTTCTGCGCATTTTCACTGGAACTCCATGGGTCTGCCGTCAAAATTAAGAAGCATGTGCCTCCTATTTGATTCATTTTGAAAGGTATCTTGGTGATGAGGATGCTAGTTCATTGAGGACATAAGGGCTGGTGTTCAGGAAATTTGGCTTAGAGGGATGCTGAGCCCATGCCATAGAATGCTCTGTCTTTTTTTTTTCTTTTTCTTTTGTATAGTTTGCAGCTACTCAAAGAGTGACCCCGTGCTAGGGCTATGGTATGCACTTATACACAGAGGAGCCCACTTGTAAGCAGAAGGGAAAAGCCAAGTTTTAAGCCTCCTACGAAAGACCTCCTTCGAAGGAAGCATCCAAAGGTCCGAGAGAAGCAGATTCCAGGCTTTGGCCGATATGAACGAGAATGCTTTACCTCCCCTCCTCGCATGCTTAATGTGAGGCACTGCCAGCAGGGCCGCAGATGCAATCGCAAATCTATGGTGGGATGGTAAGGGCGGAATCTATCGGCGAGATAACCTGGGTTGGAACAACACCCGGTGAGTCAAAGATAAAGATTTAGGGCCTTATTACAAGTTTGGCAGTCCAATGGACCTGGTGGCGGTCTCTGAACCGCCACAGGACCGCTGCTACCACCGGTATCCTTGATCCTGTGGCGGTGGTGCAGCAGTCAGAGGCCACAAAATGCTGGTGGTGCAGCTGCTGCACCATGGGGTACATGCAGGTACATGCAGGGGGGCACATGGTGTGCTCCCCTGTCTGTATGCAGCCCCACGCTCCTGCACTACATGGATTTCACAGTCCATTCCATGCAGGAACGTGCTTTGAAGCTCCCATTGCAGTGCCTTTTTAAGGCTCACATACGAGCCTTTTAAAGGCACTGCTGTGGGACTGCGAAAGCAGGACTGCCCGACCTGGATTCCAGGTGGAATCCAGTAGGCGGTCTCCGTACGGGTTTGGCGTTGTGGCAGCGGGCGCTGGCGTGGCTGCCTGCTGTGACACCGCCAAAATCGTAATAAGGCCCTTAAAGAGGATTCGCTTCATGATAGGCAGCCAATGCCAAGATTTAAGAAAGGGGGGGGGGGGGGGTTGATGTCCGTCTAGGAAAAGGATGGCCAAGCAGCAGCATTTTGCATCACCTGGAGATGTTGTAGCAGAGCCTCGAAGCTCCATGGTAGAGAGTGTTGGCAGAATCCAACCGAGAAGTGACCATCTCATGGATCCCCATCCTCCTACACTGTATAGGAAGGAGACACAAAAATGTCTTAAGGGTGTTAAGTAGCCCAAAACACGTGCCAACCACAGCAGAAATCTGAGCAGAAGGCCAAGCAGCTTCCCACCAGATGGCCGAGTGGGAGCCAAAGAGAAGAATTTTTGTTATCTCCAAATTACATTTTAGCTGGCTTTAGTGCATCCAAAGACTGCCAGCATACAATCCTTGAAAGATTTTTGTGCTGAAGAGGAAGACCCTCGAAGGTGAAGATTAGCTGGATATCGTCCGTGTACAAAATTATTTTGCAGCCAAATGACTCCACCAATGTAGCCAGCGGGGACCTAAAGACGTTAAATTAAGTGGGGTTCAGAGAAGAACCCTGAGGCACTCCCTGACTCACCCGTTTTAACAGCGGAAGCAAAAAGGCAGTACGCATACCGACTGCCCTCTAGAATCGAGAAATTGTTTCAGCAATTTCACACCGAGCCACCAACCCGCAGGTTGGCGAGGCGCTATAAAAGAATCATGTGAGGGACAGTATCAAACCCTGCAGATAGGTCAATCAAAATCAGTGTATCATTTATTCCTTGATCCAGAGACTTCTAGATATGGTCAGATATTTCTAGTAGCACAGTCTCTGTGCTGTGACTCGGAGGAAACCTTTATTGACTAGGAGGCAGCAGCTTGCCCTGGTCTAAGTAGTCTGAGAGTTGGATATTAACCAAATTTTCCAGCATGTTAACAAAAGCTGGCTACAAAGAAGTGGGCCTGTAGTTGCTGAAGATGTTTAGATCTAAATAGGGCTACTTAAGAAGAGGGACCACCTTAGCAAGTTTCCAAGTGACTGGCATAACGCCAGGAGATGGAGAGAGATTGAAAAGACTATTGATTACCGGATTGATCACCTCAACTGCAGCAGCTAGCAGTGCAGGAGGGCAGGGATCGAGCGGGGAGACAGCTCTGCAATTCATAATTGCCTCAGCAGATTTCTCCTGAGAAATTACTGTAGACTTAGCAAAATTACTGTCCATATCCTCCAGCCTCACAGGAGGCAGAACAGCCTTCGAGAATGGAAGAGTCTTTTGGATACCGACCATCTTATCCTCAAAGAAATGCCAGCCCATTGCACAATTCCTGATAAGGAACAATCACCCTATTACAGGCCTTTGGGGACAAAAAAAGGATTTAGCGGTCTGAAAAATGGCTGCTGGAGGTGGCACTAATTTTTTTCCTCAAAATTTGAAGTCTGTGCCCATTTAATTGAGGTGCAATAAATCCTAAGGGCGGACTTGTATCTAATTTTACTGTCCATGGAGTAGTGCTTACGACGGGTTCTCTCTAATTTCTTACATGCTCTTCTTTCGGCAGCCTGAGAGCAGAAGACCCAAAAAGCAGATACTCCTCCCCGTATTCTTCAGCTGCTACGGAGCCAGGGCCTCCGTGTCCTTGCCCATCCAAGAAGTAGTAGGCTCCACACTTACATCTACATCATTAGAAGGGGGGGTGGGTCTGGCTAAGAACTCCGGCCAATCCGTGGCCTGGACTTTATTCCACGCACAGAAGAGTATGCGTGCAGCAGGGCTGGCCTGTTAGATGTGGTTATCAAACCGCCATCAGAATGGAATTTGAAAATGTTATGACCAAGGAATTTCCTCCAAGGGATGGATAATGTGAGAACCATTTGAGAAGACCAAGTCGATAATGTGGCCTGCAGAGTGAGTAGGGGAATTTACTAACTTAGACAAATTAAGAAACGCCATGGTTTCAGCTAAAGTGCCACCATCTTGTCAGAAAGATCATCAATAGATTAAAATCCCCTAGCAGAGTAAAGTTGACAAAATGCAGAGAGGGGAGGGCCAATGCAGAATCAAGAGATTTAATAAAATGACCAGTATAGCCCGGCAGACATTAAATCAGTGCACCTGAGAAAGACTATTGTGCTTATTGAAAGGAGAAAACCCAAGCTCTCGGCTTCCAAAAATTCTGGTAGCTCAAAGGGGTACACTGCAATGAGCATTTAAAGGCAATCTCCACCTCCCACCCTTTTTGTGGGTTCTATCCAGATGTATTTGGGAACAACCTTTTGGAAGTGCTAAGGCAATATCCGGAGCTGGTGAATCGTTCGGCCGAGTCTTAGTTATATAGAGCAAATCCAATTTAAAGATGCTCAGTAAATCGAAAATATTCATAGCATGTTTATGTAAGGAGTGAACATTTATTAATAACGCAGATATTTCTCTCCTCTGACCACACCTCTCCCTTACTTCCCCATCCACGTTCAGACATGCCTCTGATGGCTGTTCAGTTCCTGTTCTTCTCTTTGAAACTTCATGGCACCCTTAGCAAGCAACTGCATCAAGGCAAGTCCCAATCTCCAGTCTCATTGTGCAAGATAGAGGCGACCTGAGTGCAACTAATCTAATTCCTGCGCCAAATGGCGAAGGCGAGTCAAACTGGACATACTAACATGGGCTGCGTGGCTGGCTGCGATCCGGGCGAAGATGGGATTGCCTTTGGCGCGCCAGCGGCGTGTTTCCGATGCACATCCGCTCTTCAGTGCTCCTTAAATAAGGAGGCGTTGTCTGCTTTGCCGAGCAACTAGAGCGCAGCCTGCCCAAACTGGCACCTTCATTTGACCACGGCAAGGAAAATTGTCTGCAATGCAGGGAAACAAGAAAACCTGAAGTAAAGGGAGCCCCCCACCCCCCACCCCTGGCCATAAAAGAACATTAAACTCAACCCCCCCCCCCCCAAACCCATGTGCCTATATACAGTGGTTTGAACTCAGTGAATACTTTGATTAGTAGCCAGTGAAGCTAGCACATTGCTGAGTTGTGTGGCTTCTGGGGCAGTGTAGCTGCTCCAGTCTGGTTGCTGCTTTTGAACCCTTTGCCGTTTGCTTCCGAGGTACTCTGTGAGGCCCAAAATCCAGTATTTGTGTAGTCAAAATATGAAAGGATTAACGCAATATTAATCTGTACCTTTTGTGGTATGGTAGAATTTGACCGTGTGTGCCTTGGTGGAAGAAGTAGGTTTGGAGTACGTGTTGATGTGTGCTTTCAGAGTGAGGTCGGAGTCCATGGTCACTCCGGTTTTTGTTTTCTTTTATACAAACGAGGCCGGCGGGGGCTCTGGCTATTTGGCCTTGGCAGTGCTGTGAGAGACTGTGTTTCCAAGAATGCGATACACTGTGTTGTATAGGGCGCTGCAATGCACGAACAGCCTGAAGGGACCTAGGCTTCTTTAATCACAGCATGTACTGGAGATAGCGATGCCAGGTTCTGCAATAGTTAGCACCCGCTGGGACCTGCAACATTCAGTCATAGACTGAAAGTCATGCACTGTAGCGGTGACCTTCAGTCCCGCAACGCCAGGCATGAACTGCAGCCAATGATTTTCAGGTCAGTAATACCCAACAAGTACCGCTCCACATACCCCATGTGCAGTGTAACACGGACACCGGGTTCTTTCACGATTAGCCGAAGCACTTCGAACGGAAGAGCTGAACTTGGCAATCGTGTATTGTGTCAAAGCCACGAAGGCGTTGCACTTTAGAACTCGTGTGCAACAGTTAACGAGGTTTGAACATTGATGGACGAGACATGCGAGGGCAGGTCAGTGCTTAATTTGTGCCGGTGCTTGCCGGTGCTTAGCACCGGCACTTACTTTTCAGGGCCGGGTCTACATGAGGTGACCAGTCTGCATGACTGGACGTCACATTTTGCATGGTGTTAGAGCTTACTGACTCGGCGCAGAGTGCTGCTGTAACTTCTCGATCTCTCCCGAGTCCCGGTGAGTGCTTCATTGTGACTTGTGACTGTGAGTCGGAGACTGATTGAGCAAATATTACTGTATAATTTCAGACAGTCAGTGCATCAATCATATATGTGTGATGGCGGCGCGTCATGGTGATGGCGGCCGTTAGTTCAGTGTTGCCGGGTGGTGGGCGGGAGTCAGACACTGATTGGGCAATTTGGGCTGGGCCTAGGCTGGATTTGGCTGTGCGCAGATTTTTTCCAATTGCCACGCCCCGGCGGCACCCCGCTTCCCCACAATCATCAGCACGACCACGTTGAGGGCAGGCTGCAGCGCAGCAGTAGCACCAGGCGGCGGGCCCAGTAGTTAATAAAGGCAGTGCCCCGGAGCGTAACCGTAAGTAGTACGCACGCCATAAGCATCAGTCATCATGCCATGCATCCATTGTTTTTATTTTAGCGTGGTGGCGTGTCGGACTCGGGCAAGATTCGATGACGCACCACTGTGTGCCTGGCCTGCGGCTGCTCGGCCGGCCCATGGTAGTACGGTAACGGTACACCTAATACTAGTATATATATTTATTTATATCAGAATACGCCAGGGCCGGCCGGCCGAGGTTAAGTTGTTAAAGAAGCCTTGACGTAGTATCATCACGATATAGGGCCGGCGGTCGGCCGGGTTGGCGGGTTTAAAGTTAAAGGCGGCGAGGCCCTGCCTTGTTTGAACATAGTATGATTATGATATCCTCCCTCAGTGCTTAACAGTGGCTCCGCTTTTACTAAATAATGCCATGAAAAGCAGGATGTTGTGTAGGGCAGGCAGCACGCACAGATTTTTCTCATTGCCCGGCCGGCACACCCGGCCGCACCCCACGAGCCATCATCAGCCCCACGACGTGGGGCAGGCCAGGCAGCAGCAGCACCAGGCAGGCCTACCTACTATATAATCCAGTCAGTCAGTGTAATAAATAAGGCAGCGCCCCGGACACCCGGCCCACCACGAGAAGTAATATTCTACTTTATTAACTAAGCAGGTCATTCCATGCCCATTCCAAACTAACGCTGTTTTTTTTTGTTTGGGCGTAGTGGCGTGTCGGGCACTGTGGTAGCTCCGGCGGCGGCTCCACAGGATTCGATGACGCCTGCCCTCCCTGGCCTCGATGGCACTTGAGACTGGGACTGGAGGAGTCACGTAAGGAGAAGGGTCTACATTGTTGGGAGACAAGTCTGTGTGTGCTCCTATGGATGCTCACACACACTATAATTATCAAAGCTCTGGAATATTCTTTAGGGTCAGATTTACACTTATCTTTTGCGTCAGTGCAGAACTGCAGATACACTTGCTGCGGTGCCGACCAACTTTCGCTTGCAAAAATATTTCGCGCCGAAAAGTAGATGCAAGTATTATACCGTAAAATGGCAGCTGCACACTGACATAATTTACCTTTGCTCAATACGTAATTTTTGCAAAATGATTCACAATGGGCAATTAACCATGACTGGTAGTGTTGCAGCCGGGATTCTGTGGAATTAAGAAGTTAAAGGCCCTGCCCTAGGCTTGAAGTATCCTCCTCCGGCTCCATTCCTTCCCTAACAGTTCCTCGTAACTTTGAGTGGCCAGTAAATCAAATGTGCCATGAAAAGATGTTAAATAAACTGGTTGATTGCCTTCTTTTCTACCAGTAAGTAGTTGCGCACCCCCGGCTGGCACACATAATAAATGAGCTCATAGAGTAGACGTAGGTAAAGCTCTTTAATCGTGCCATTTGTGCTTGTAAAGTATTGTAATCGTGCCTTAATATGTATTAAAGAAGACAATGTGCAAAAACAACTGACCGGAGTAGGTCCGTCAGTCAGCCTGCAATGTCCTGCATTAATTTAATTAGTTATATTGCGCGATGTAGTTGCTTCCAGCCCTAGCGGCGGGTGGGGGGGGGGGGGCATGCTAGGGGGGCTAATGAATACCGCGCGCCACCTTAGCATAACAGCATTTGATTAAACAGGAGGCCCGGTGGATAGTGGACTCTTCGTGCCACTGGCTTTCTTTGTTTCTTTTTGGCGGAGGCTGGCATAGCTTAATTGTCTACTGCAGAAAAACCTGGGGCTTAATTAAGTTTATTTATGCCTCTACTTTCTTCACTTTATTGTTACTACCAGCCTGGTAGAAATGAGATAAAGTGAAGAAAGAGTACCAGCCACAGAAGCATGGTAGCAAGAGGGAGGTCGGAGGTGAGGCGAAGAATAACTTAAGTTAGAAGAGGGTAAGGAGGAAGGGTAGGCAGCAGAGAGAGACAGAGGTAAAGAGGGGTGAGGTCAGATACTGAGAGAGAGAGATGACGGAGCAAGAGATGGGCAAAGAGAGAAAAGAAGATAAATAGAAAACAGGGTGTTGAGGGAGGGATAGATGGAGAAAGACAATCAGAGTTAAAGGCCTTGAGAGGTGAGGGCCAGATTAATTGCCCACTTTTCCTTGAAGAATCTGTGGGTGACAAACCACCCCAATTACGTATACAACGTTGTGATCCTCCTCCTCTCTTCGAATGCAAATGCCCTCAGGCTCCAGCCCAGTTGATGACATTTATACCCTGGTGGTTTCAGCCATGCATGTGTGCGTTTGTAGTCTGTCAAGAGAAGACTGCAGTGTTGTTTAGTGCTGTGCAGCAAGCAGCAGTATTTATGTACAAACCTGTATGTTAATTATTGATTTATAACTTTTAAAAGTTTGCAAGCGCAAGTAATGCACATAAGGTAATGGCAGCACATGGCAGTGGTGGCAGGCTGGCCACAGCTTGTGATTCACACTTGGGAATCTTGCACTGCTTTCTCTGAGTCTTGTCGTGTAACTGTTCTTTGCATTAGGGAAGCTTGCGCTCTTGTTGTCAAAGCTATACCTGTTATATGCTGCCGAAGCCAAAATGATTGACTCAGTCTCTATGAGGGAGAGGGCCCAGGGGTGCGCCGGTGCGGGGATGCAAAGAGGTGGAGCACGTGTACAAATATGGGTAGGTTTCCCTCCCACACACACAGCGATGTGTACAGGTGGCTGTGTGCGTGTTGTCTGTGCGTGTTGCCTGTGTGTGTTGGTTTGTGCCTGGCTCGGGAATTTTGAAGCTGAAAGTTCAAAGAGGGCATAAGGTAAAGCTAGTAAAGCATATATCTAATTCCCACAAGCCCAGCGGTTCTGCTGCCTCAAATTTCCATAGAGCCCTTTTTTTACACTGTGGCATTTAACATTTTCTGTATATGTGATGCAATGTTTTTCTTCCAATCCTGACCCAGCTTGCTCTTAATACAATGAAATTCCACGTACTGGAATACCGGGAGCTCCTTTTAGGACAATTGAATGCTGATGACCAGTAATGACTGGTATAGATCTACAACATTCCAATGTTTCCTCTATTCCGGTGTTTGCCTATTGTTCCTTCATCCCCTTGTTTATTTTAGAACATCATATTATCATTGTGCGGAAATGCTGCTCTAACAGCTTTATTAACCTTCTGTGTATGCCAATACCACTTATTAAAGGGCCGCCCTCTCTCTTACAGGCCTGTGTTTCATTTGCCAGGTAGTGAAGTCCTTCTGCTCTCGTTGCAGTGCACACCCTTCGCCCAGTAACAATGACACCCGCCACATAGCAGCCAAGGTTTCAGATTCCTATGAGTGCCATTTTCATAATTTCAGTCAATTTAGTGTAATTATGAGTGGCATTTCAACAACTATGAATGACACTTTCTGGCGAGCAAAATCAAGCAATGAAGACGAGAGAAACATACAAGTATCAGACATTGCACATAGAGCACTGGAATTGTCCCTTTTCAATGCATTAGTGATTTTAGCTAATTTATTCCAAGATTGTGCTTTAAATGCACTTTTGATTTAATCTTTTCAAAATTTTCACAGGGCAGGGGAACCTCCTATCAAAACCTTACTATGAGGAAGGCTCCCTTGCTGAAATTCATCTGACTTTTTGCAGTGCCATTTGAGGATGTGGGTGGAGTTATTAGAGGAAGTGGGTGGAGCCAGTGGAGGAAGTGGGTGGAGCCAGAAAAAAGTAGGTGTGGACTCCGACAAAGATTTGAGCACCTGCACTTCATATTTTACAAATTAAGCACTGGGGCAGGTAGATAACTACATATTTTTAGTTTGAGCAAGTAGGGATAGGCTGAAGATAGTGCGGGCGTCGGTGCAAAGGTGAACTGTTGAGGGTATATGTAATGCGAGAAAGATTTACCTGGTCCTGCAGTGTCCAGCATGCAGTACGCCGGGGGATGTTAGGTCCAGTAATCGCCAGCATGCATTGTAGAGACGATATTGTTTTCTTTAATACCCAGCATGCACTGTAACTCAGTGACACTGGTTCCTGGAATACCTAGCATGTAGTGAAATCCTTGACCTAGGTTCTGGGCTACCCACGGTGCCCTGCAACCAGTGGCACTGGGTCCTACAGTATGCAGTGCAGCCAGTTACGCTGGGGCCAGCAATATTCCACTTAAAATGCAGCAAGTGACACTGGGCCTTGCATTACCCAGTATATAGTGCAACAAATAACACTTCATCCTGCAGTACAGATTATGCCTGGCAACACGCTAGCCTGGGGTCTGCCAGTATCCATTATGAAATTCGGCAAGTAACACTTCGTCTTAGAATAACCAGTCTGCAGGACAACAAGCTGGGTTCTGCAGTACCTATTATGTAATGTGGAGAGTAACACTGCATCCTGCAGTACAGATTATGCCTGGCAACACGCTAGCCTGGGGTCTGCAGTATCCAATATGAAATTCGGCAAGTAACACTTCGTCTTAGAATACCCAGTCTGCAGGGCAACAAGCTGGGTTCTGCAGTACCTATTATGTAAATGTGGAGAGTAACACTGCATCCTGCAGTTCCCCTAATGCAGGACAACAAATGACCTGTGGTTCTTCAGTGCCCTTCAAACACTGCGGTCAGACACACTTGGTCCTGAAATACTGAGGTCGCAGTGCGACTGCAGGAAATGAGGGTCCTTCAATGCATGTCTAACTTGCACTGCTTTGATCAACATCAGTGTCTACAGCGTGCAGCAAGCATTGTAACACGTGACTGGGTGTTGTGCTATCTCCAGCATGCAGTGGAGTATTTGAGGATGTGATGTCAACTAGACACAGGCAGTGAGAATTGTAAATAGCTATACAGGGTGTACATCCAGAACATTGTATATCACCATGGTACACACAGTTCCTAAGTGTTCAGAGTTCGTGGTTAGTGTAATGAAAGGGACCCAGTTCTGTGGGTTTGGTAATAGCATATCGGAACCAGAATATTTTAACCAAAATATCGCCTGACAGAAATATTCTGAACTAAATACTGTTTACAAAAATGTGGCCTCATTGGAGTAATAATAGAATTTCTACACCTAGTGGAGCGATATTTTTGGTAACCAATATTTAGGGCACAAAATTCCTGTGAGACGATATTTTTGCTAACAGTATTCTGTCATACAACACTTTTGTGGACCGAGTAATGCAGCAGAAACCCTTTTTGTGTATTTACATCACAGGGCAAGTTGTGGGTCCGTTTAAGAATTTCTTTCATTGTGTGACTCATTTGACGGGATGTCTAGTAATTCTGAATATGTCTACATAGAGCTTCCGAAGTATAGGCCACTTCTGCATTTTGCAGAGCCAGCTTCTGAAAAGTTTGTATTCTGTCCTAGCATTGAACCAAGAAAACGCTTTTTCAAAACGTATATATTGCAATGCAAGTCTGTCATTTTTTCATCTCTCCATAATGGTCCTTGTACCACGGTCATCATTTGTTAGCAGTTCTCTTTATAGGTCTGGAGAGGCATTGGTTGCAACCGGTGGAGCGATGTGTGAAAAGCTTGCACTGGTGCGCCCTGTACTGAAATTATTGTGTGAAGGAAATGTGTACTGTTTTGCTTGCTAAACCTATGCTACAAGTCAAGGCAATTTATCTTACTGTTACCCTTGCTGCTCGTATTGTAACGATCAGGGTAGTTTGCCCTGCTCCTAGCCTGGATGTACTTGTTCTCTGGGTCAGGAAATCTTGTATTGTTGTTCTTGCGCTTTCCGCACCCGATCTTACGTAAGGAAATCTTGCGTTACTGCTGTGCTCACTTTGTCTTATGCAAGTGAGGGAAGCTTGCTCTACTGCTGCCTGTCCTGTTCGTTAGGACGCTTGCTCTGCTGTCCTCATTCTACCTCTTCTGTGTTAAAGGAAGGCTTCCTCTGCTGCCGTCTGTGACAAACCTGACTTAGATGCAAGATATGCTTGCGTTGCCTTTTTCTTGTATGAAGATGCGTCTTTTATGGTCAAGATTTCCATGATAGAGGTTTGGAGAAGATCGTTTCTAGCAGAGGCCGCCCTCAAAGGGGGCCTCACGGGCCTGCGCCATAACGGTCACCGGGCACCCGAAAAAGCCGGTTTGGCCCGCTCCAGCGCACCCAACAACAGGAGGAGTCTCCCCCGATCAAGAGCGCGCGCCAAAGGTGACACAAAAATACCTGTCCAATAGGTGGCCAGGTGATGTTTTGAACCCCCAATGCCAGAAGTGGACAATGGGGGGAGGGGGTTATAAGCACACTGCTATCCTACCACAGGTTACTTTTGGAAACTGAGGGGCGGCACGCAGAGCAACTTTCCAGACCCACCCGCCCACACAGAACAACAGCATTGTCGCAGTGCTGGACAGCAGGCAAGGCGGCTATGAAGGAGTACATTTGTTGGTTAAGAAGGCACACCGGCAGGCCGGTGTGCAGGAGAAAGGCCACTCACCTGGAGATGCCTTACAGAAGAGTGAGTAGGCCGGAAAGGGGGAGCAAGCGGAGACGGCGCTCGCAGTCCAGACTCGCCGGATGGCAGGGCACAAAACGGACAAACAAGGTAGCGGTTTGGGGCCTAACTCCAGGGAGAGGCTACCCCCTCACCCCCCACGCACTCGACGTGAAAACCAACAGAGCACTTTATGACCCCATTAAAAGACATGTATGATGGCCTGAATAAACTAAGAGGTGTCACAAGTATGGCAAGCAGATAACAGGCTGTGAGTGAGATTTGTCAGAAATTATTTATGACCCGTCAGTGATTTATGACCCGTCAGCCGTTGTGAGTTTTGACCTGTCACGTGATTTACAAGCTTGTCCAAATGACTTATGACCGCCCAATCGACTGATTAGTGAACTGTCATGTTTATGATTTATGAGCTTGTCAAAATGATTTGTGACATCCTGTGACATTTGATTTATGGCCTGTCATAGCGGGTTAGGACCACGGTACTGTAATGCAAAAGTATTTCATGCATGTTATGTAAAATAAACTGCGGCCAACATCTACCACAGACACAACACATGTTTGGCAGACTGTATTGGAATGTATACAAAGTTGAAGTATGACCTGCATGGCAGTTTGGGAGTGGGCCCAGTGCAGGGGTTATAGAGATCAGGGTGCTTTGTCTCGTCAGTCTCTGAGCCGTGCTTTCTGTAGGTCTTATTTTAATTTCTTTTGTTGGGGCAAAGATACAAGTTTGACGTGTGTTGATTCAGCATTCTAAAAGTTGTACTTTGGTTTTCCTCATGTAAAGTGGACAACTTAAGAATGCATAGTGAAGCCTAAGCCGGCATGAGATACTTGTGCCCTTTGTTCGTAAGACACCATTTCCTAATGTGTGGTTGAGCATTCTTTGTTTAAAGTGTTCCTTTTCTGTTAGTTACTAGCATTGTTTGACCAACTTGGCTGAGGCTGATTGGAAAAAAATGGCTTTGAACTCGGTGGACTCGTATTTCCACCTTTAACGTGACCTTTAGTCGAGCCGCTTAGTGATAAGCCCAGCATGTTTTGCAGGTTATTTCTTTATCTCGGGAGTAATAGCCTGAGGTCTAATTGAATGGAGTTATATTTCTACAAGAACACTGCGCTTGGCTTTCTTACGAGTGAGCGATGGAAGAATGTCGGATGTGCGTTGATTCAGCATTGAAGCTGAAAATTAGGGCTGTATCCAGGTGTAAATTGAGTTTTGAGATCTATAGGTGCACGAGGCTGAGTGTGTAAATACAAGGTTGCCAAGGTGTGTTAAGGTGGAAGTCCATAATCTTTTGGGTTAAGCAGAAAGAATGGAAGTCAAGAGAATGGGTTTCAGAGGCCCACGGTTGTGAAGTGGTGCATAGGGTAAAGGGCATGAGTTCAATCTAGTATTGCATCCATGACATAGTTGTATGATCAGACCATCTTATCATATGGCCCAGATATAGACAATGTGGTTTAAGAGTGGAGATCCGGAAGCTACAGTGCAGGACTGTTTTCATAGCAGCTTAGCCAGTATCCTCATTTTGGATACTGTTCATAAGACTTGGCTTCTCACCTTGCCTGGAAGATTTTCTATGTCTTGGAGATACAGTGCCCCTCTTCCAATCAGTTAACCCCATGTTGGTTTATGGTGCTTTCCGGGAATCATAGCCACCAGCGTTCTTGCTAAAGCATAGGATCAGTTTTTCCATTGCTACTAGCAGCACACATCTCGGTCACAACTCGATATTTACAGTTGCGAGTGCATCATTGACAGCTTTCATTCAGTCAACTCTTGCCTAAGGGAGCGCTCCTGCTCACCTCCTTGCAGTGCACCCAGCAGTCATTTCTTTAGCCATGACGATCTCGTTATGCTGGAGAAAATGTTTTGTTCGTAGCATGTGTGGGTTATATGTTCATATGCTCCGCAAACTCCTGCCATCTAGTGTTAAGCTCTGACTTTTGCAAGTTGTTTTTCTTCTATATCTTGAGGCATGGGATATACTATGACTCCTCTTAATGCCCATGAGCACCAACTCCATGTTAGATAGATTAATTTTTTTTGCTGCTGTTTTGAATCTGCACCGACTTGGCTCTAAAATTTGACGACTCTTCCATTTTTTTTTGGGTCAACACAGTGAAAACTTTGACTACCACCATTAAAAGAACCTCTTCGTTGGCTGTATTCCTCTCACCGACACCCTCCGGAGACCAATGCTCACGGTTGAGTCCCTAAACTCCAGGGTCCCTGCCCTTCTGGAGCCATGTTCTGCCCCCCCTCACCAGCCTTTGATACTGGAGAATGTGGAGCTTTAAAAGGTGACAACCTTCCACTACTGCCCCCGGTGCCATGGAAGTACCTGTGGTCGGACCATCACAAGGTTAGTAACCTCTGCCTCTCCATGGACCACAGCAACGCCTCATGTGAATCATGCTTTAACTTCCGCTTGGGAAAAAATAATGTGGTACCAAAAGGAGAGGCCTTGTGCGCGCAGCAGGATGCACAAGCTGTCTGCCACCAATACTCCTAACCTCTTCAGTGAACAAGATCCCTTTGAAGGAGAGGGCGGTAGCCCTTCTGGCATTCTGCTGCACCAAGCCGCCCCTCCACCCCCAGAGGCAATCTCCTCCAGCATCATCTGACTCGGAGGAAGGAGGAGTTGCTCTGCCGACCTCCAGGACCAGCGGCCCTCTACTGTTAACCACGCCCAATGTCTTAAGTATGGTCAGCTCGGGCACCATTCCAAGCCTCACAAGTGGCATTATGGTGAGGTAGTGCTCTGCTCTCGAGGGAGTCGAGC